>LVTN01001180.1:30647-64564 GCA_001649415.1 Musa itinerans
TATTTTCAGAATCGGCATTTAGACGTAAACCAGTTTTATCGTACGAACGTCGTATTTCAGTTTGCACGTACATTCTGATTTCCATCATAAACTGCAAACTGCCTTCATAGATTTACTTTAACGTCATCTCGCTTAATCTTAAGTTAAAGTAATCTTAGAATCGGCTTTTACACCGAAATCACTTTTATCGTACGAACGAAGTTTTAATCGTCGAAAGATTTCCGCTGCACTAATTCACCCCCCCCCTCTTAGTGCTCTTGATCCTAACAGTTTTTACATCAGTTTAAGACTCAAAAATTTTCAAGGGACCCTAACATTTCTCCCCAAAAATATAAAATATAATCTAAAATATCCTATAAATAACAAAACTTTTATTATAATTCACATTCCAAAAGCCTATCATCCCAGGCCATTTTGTTAGCTACAAGTCAAATAAAACTTAAGAAGATGAGTTATAAATAATATTCATCAAATTTCTTCAATTTAATTTATGCTAAGCAATTCAATAATAGAATAACAACTATAATAATTATTGAACATTAATCAGCAAAAGAAAAACTCATATAATAATTATAATCATAATAACATATAAATTATGCTTTCACGTGGAAGATAAATATTATTTCATAATTTTAAATATATATATGTGAATAACAAAAAAAATCCAAGAACAATAATTGGATTTTATTTACCATATGTAAAATATAATCAATAAGTCATATGAGAAAACTATAAAAGAAAATCATAATTTATATTTTTTAAACAAAATTAAATTCGATCAAATAATCAAAATATAATCATGATCAAATTTAATCACAATTATAGTAAGTCATATTTATCAATTTTATAATTGAGGACATAAATTAGAAATTCTCAATTTCATAAAAATTATAATTTTATTGATAGGATATAAAGTGTAATTATGACATTTCTAAAGGGAAGAACTATCAAAATATTAAAAGATATTAATAAAATATAAAAGGGCAAAGATATAATTTGACCAAAAGGAAACCTGGGGTAAAACTATAATTTTGCCAAAAACCTGCGTCGCCACCACCACCTGCCCGGCTACTGCGACGGGCGACTGCTAACTATGTGGCCCGCCTACAATACAAACCGGGCATACGATCATCGCTTGGGCATGGTCGTCACCTGCGCACGCATGTCGCCTGGGCGCGGCCTGTGCTCGCGCGCGGACGTCGCTTGCATGACCGTTGCCTGTAGGTGGCTGCCGACTATGCGGCCCCCCTACAACACTAACCCGACATGTGATCACTGCCCTCACGCGGGCGCCACTTGGACATGGGTTCTGCCCGCGCGCGATCATCGCATGTGCACGCTGCTTGTTGTTGAATCTCAGATTTTGATGATGAAATCAATTGATGGGTTAATTGATCTAATTCATATTATTGAGTTAAGTGTGCAGGATTAACTATGATAGCTTGAAAACATAAAGTAAGGATATCGGAGTCAAGTTTGATGGATGTTTGAGAGTCCGAAGATTCGTGGGAGATGCTGCCGGAACCAACCAAGAAGAAATCGGGACTTGTCGGAATTTTTGGAAGTCTGCCAAAGAGATCGTCGGAGGTTCGCGGAGATCACCGAGAAGGCTCGGCTACTCGCTGAATTCGCCACAAGATCGGGAGCCTGCTGGGAGTCCGCCGGAAGAAATCTGAGGGCGTATCGGAAGTCCGCCGTAAGATCGCCGGAAAGCTCGCCGGAACAAGACTCGACGTTTGTCGGTTAAAAACCTGCTTAGGATTATGTTTTTAGTTACGTAGTTTACATATAATTAGGGTTAGGATTAAGGGATAATCCTATATCCTGGTTAGGGGCCAACTAGGCCCATATGTGACTTGGTTTGGGCCGGACTTAAAGCCCAACCAGTGACCCGTAAGGTCGGGCGATGGCACCGCCTAGCACTTGAGAGGTTAGGCGGTGGCACCGCCAAACCCAGCCGGTGGCACCGCCAGACCCAACCGGTGGCACCGCCCAAGTCCTAAGAAGGCAAGCCGTGGCATCGCTGCCTCGGGCGGTGACACCGCCAGTACACTGTCAGTAACAGACATTGACAGGCGGTGGCACCGCCAGCATCGGGAACCCAAGAGAATTCAAAATTTGGAGCCCAAATTTGAATCCTCTTGGGGCCTATAAATACCCCTCAATTCTCAGCTGAGAATACAACTTTTGTGAAAGCAATAGATTGAGATAAAAGTCTTAGAAAAGTCTTTAGCAAGTCTTGTTTTCAATTGCTTGAGTGTTCACCTCCTTCTTTCTCTTCAAAAAATTGTAAGAGTGTGAACCACTTGTAAAAGGTTGTAAGAGAGGTATTTATCCTTCCCCTTCAAAGAGATTTGCTAGTGGAAGTTGGGAGCCTCATCGAAGAAGGCTTCGCAAGTGGATGTAGGTTATTTGACCGAACCACTTTAAATTAGCGTGTTCATTGAATGTGTAAGTACTTACCTTTCTGCAATCGTTATCTA
The DNA here is from genome assembly GCA_001649415.1 of Musa itinerans. Taxonomy (NCBI): domain Eukaryota; kingdom Viridiplantae; phylum Streptophyta; class Magnoliopsida; order Zingiberales; family Musaceae; genus Musa; species Musa itinerans. The sequence goes on from LVTN01001180.1 coordinate 33,131, forward strand.
CACAGCAGCAAGTTTCTAGTTTTTACTTTACTCAATCTACTATCAAAACAAAATCTCCTTGCATTTTACGGAATCATTTTCGAACTTACAAGTTTTAATCCGCTGCACTAATTCACCCCCCCCTCTTAGTGCCACTCCGATCCTAACACTTGCACGGCTACTGCTCGCGCCAAGCCGTCGCCTACACGATCAGCCTAGCACTTGGCCTGCGACCATCCCCAATGTGGCCGTTGTGATGGGCATATTGCTCGGCGCAACTATTGCCACCAAATCGCTGTCAATCTGTAAGGAGAACTTAGATTGATGGTTCAAGAAGATTGAGAGAGAAACTATAATCTCTAAACTATGTCAATGCTTCTTTAGCACCTAGAGATCCTGTCTATTTATAGGCGAAAGTAAAGAGTTTAGAATAAATTATTATGAGAGTTCCTCCTAACAGAAATATCCCCTAAGGAATCATACTATATAATATGAACTTTTTTTCTATTAATCAATAACCACAATCAAAATCTAAATATATCTTATCTAATTAAATATAATCACCTAATCTAAAGACGTCTTTGATATGTGCCAATAGAATTTTAAATGAATCTAGACGAGGAAAAGTAGTAGATGGTACCGGTGCAAATTGAGCAAAAAGAAAAAAATTACAAAGGGACAGAAAAGAAGAGAGAGCTTTTGAATGTACAAATGTTACTAAATTTTCTGTTGTCCTGCCAAAAGCTTCAGCATGACGAAAACAAGATGCTCGAGGAGTGCTTTGAGCAGCAACAATGGAAATTTCCGAGAAAGGGATATATGTTAACTCTGAGTTAGAACAGATACGAATATATAATGGCATATATGTTATATGAGTTTTCCAGTAACCATAAGAAACTCATCAAGTGTTGGATTGGAATGCATGTCAAGTTCCCCTCAAGCCTTGAAAAGATAAATGAATTGGCTCCCAGTTCAGTTTCCAGGGAGAACTCTTGAAGAGGGAAACAGAGTTCCTGGCGACTATGGCTAGAACTCCTTGGAATCAAGACAATTATGCCAGTAAATTCATGACAAATATATTCAAGTACATAATGTCAACTCAGATAGTCAACTAAATGACATAATTCACATCGTACTTCTTGATAAGTGTCAAGTGTGTTAATTCCCAATGACAACGTACTGAAAAGACCATATCCTTTTTTTGCTGCAAAAGCTTGCATAATAAGGAAAAAGATGCTACGGAGTCTTTCAAGGACAAAGATGCCATAACACCTTTTGCCTGGATTATGCAAGGCACTCAGATTGACCTATTTCTAGTTGGCCATTTCATCATAAGCAAAAGATTAACATACCGAAGATCAATGGAATTATAGAACAGAAAAAATGAGCTAATTAAAATGAATATAAACTAATTGAGTATTAAAGGTCCTAAATAAACTGTCACCAAAGAACCTCATGCTAATGACAGTAATCTATCCAACAAATGACCTGGAGAGAAATTGTACTGGTAAGAGCCTCACAAACTGGGCTGCTCTTTTTAACATCAAAATGAACATAGGCTGAAGCAAAGCTGCAAACTATATCACTTGCTCTCAGAGATTACTCAAACGAAATCATTGTTCTATTTAATAATACTAGAAACATTATGTGACTCAAAACATGGGCTCTTCTAAACAGTAATAAGTGTTATTGATCGCATCTACTCACTTAGATTCAAGTATGCAGCATTATAAGGTCTGTTTCCCTGAATTAAGCTGAAGAACTAAGACTGTGTAATGTCAACAAAGAAAAGCCCAAACCCCAAGTAAGACAAAAAGGACACTGTTCACTGATAAAAAAAAACTAAACAGTTCAGATCAACAAAAAACCTCGAAACAATTAAAGTAAATGAAACTAAGCAAGAAATCCGCAAGTAATTAATCAACAGGCAATGACAAATCTCAAAGTTTAAGATGAAGCATCGGTGCTTGTGATTGGGATTCTCCTAACTCCTGCCGCAAAATTTTCATTTAGCATTTGGTTGCCACAACTCATGCATATGCCCATAAATGTGGTTACGCCAATATTTTCATATGCCACTTAACAAACAGTGAACTTGGCAGGTTAATTATAGCAACCACGATTGTCCCCATTCTGGCCACTGAGTCTCCTGCGTTCACACTACCTTGCTCGATCACCATTGTCATTCCTACCACCAACATTAATATATTCAACATTTCTGAAGAGTCGAAAGTTTCTAAAAAGTAGTTTAATGCTTCATCTCAGAATCACTCGCTTTCTAGATGTTTATGCGTGAAATATTGTTAACTCCATCAAAACGTATTCGATCCGGTCATTGGACCAAACAGCATAGATGACAATCCAATCGACCAGTCAGCAACCAGAGGTATTCGATTACAACAAGTTAAATCATGTATCCACAAGCAACTGCGAACAGTTACAACTAGAGGAAAAATTTATTGACGAATGTGAAGAATCCGTAATAATCTATGAATTGATCAATTAAAACAACACATAAATGAGAACAAAAGAAGAATCCACGAAGCTCATGATAAATTACAGTCAACTACATCCTTCGATCAATGTGATCAGAGAACACAAACCTCGCATCGCCATCCTCCTTCGTCACTATGTATCCCATCTTTCGGATCGTCCCAGCCTGCTGCGGGTAGGTCTTTGTGGCTCCCGCATCGGCCTTAGTGCTCCTACTCCAACGTGACGGCCGAAATCTGCACATCTCCACCACAATAGATGACTATGTAAAAAGAGAAAAGAACAGCGAATTCTAATTGAAATATCAATCGAACTGGAATGCGAAGGAATCCGGGAGGAGAAGCGATCGACACACCACCTCTCGCTCGCCCTCCTCCGCCGTCTTCGCAGAGGACGAAAGGGAGCGGCAAAAGAAACCCGGATTCCAAATCGCGGCAATAGGATTTTAATTAAACCCGACATGATCATTTCGTCGAGTCAGGTAGCGACCCAGCCGTTGGATCATAATCATCTGGACGGTCGATGATGGCGCTCACCTTCGATCGGTTCGCTGTCCGACGCTTCGCTTACCATTTTTGTATTTTTCTTTAATTTTTTTTTAATTTAATAAATTAATTATAAAATAATAAACGATAAAAATGAGATTCGAACTCGGGTCTTGTCATATAAACTGTAAAAAATCTTTAATAATTAAATTAATTAATACCTTTAATATGTTAGAGAGGTTTCAAATCTTAACCTTTCTTAAAAGATTTGATATATTGTCATCATCTCAATATTTAAAATATTAATATATATTTTGAATTCTTAACTTTTGGTAAGTTAGTATGATACATTATCACTAAATCAATATTTAAGATATGAATATATTAGAGGTTTTGAACTCTCAACTTTGTCATATCAAAACGTATTAATAAGTTTTTTTGAATTAACTTTAATTTCAAATTAAGAATTAATTTTTCCCCCTAAATTAAATCTAACTCATCTCACATAAATTTTTTAATTTTTTTTCTCTTTTTTTGTCCTTTCTAAATTTATTAAAAAATATTTGCATGAATAATATTTTGATCACATTCCAAACAAAATAAAATGAATAAAAATATTTATAATATAAAATTATCTTATTCAAGTAAAAGTTTCATAATGATATAAAAATATTTATCAATCTTCATAATAATTTGAAAATTATCGAAAAATTATCTTTTCATACTGGCGATTCAATCATGTTAGTATTATAAATCACTTCCTCTAATGTTTTTTTGGATCATATTGGTGTTGATAATTATTTTTTAATTTTTTATTCGTGTTGATAATATGAATTATCTCTTCAGGCAATTTGACTGTATTGGTATTGAGAGCTCACTATTTTTAAGTGATCATATTGTATTAATATTGGGCATCATCTCTTTGAATGGTTCTATGGTGTAAGTGTTGAGAATTATTTTTTTAGATAGTTCAACCATATTGATGTTGGGAGCCATCATTTTAGGAAGATTTTCAATGTCAAAAATTATCATTTTAGATAATTAAATAGAGTTAGTGATGAAAGCTGTTTTTCATGTAAATCTATCGTATCGATGTAAGCAGCCATCTCGTTTAATGATTTGACTGTATTATTGCTGCTCAATTATGTCTAATTATCATCACATCAAATGATGGTATGATATAAGTGTAACTTTCCTTATCCATCATATAATATTGAGATGTGGACGAAGATTTATAAATAGTTGGAAGACATTTAATAAGTAAGTATTTTCAGGCTTAATTTATTGTATGTTTATTTTTTTATAAAATAAAACAATAATTTGACATGTTCCTATGCCCAATTGGACACGTAATTGGACACGTACTAGTCTTTTGTTCGTATGCCCAAACATGGGCCAGACTTAGGATAAGAAAATAGTCCCTACGAGAGGAATCAGCACGATTAACTTGTTAATTATGCCATTTGGTTTGGCTCGCCAATTAAACATGAATCGTTTGAATCGAACTGCGTTGACCGTCACGGGTGGGTTTGCTTTAGATTGGACCAGATTCAGATTCCTACGTCAATTTTAATCAGGCAAATCCAGACTTCCGATTGGTATTAATCGTGGATCATAAGTTACGATCTGGACTCCCACCAGCGCCCTATTTAACGAGAACAGTGCCGACATCTGTCACACAGTGCACAAGGCCATTGTCGACACGTACACCTCCCCCTCTCTATCCGCCACCGTCGGATAAAAAATAAACGGAAGATATCAGTTCATTGCAAATGTCTTATTCGTGATTTAAGTTCAAGTGTAGGCCCATCTAAGTAATTACATTTTCCCCTAGGCTCTACATAAGGAGCTTAGGATCTCGATTCGTCCCTGAGGTCCGAGAGAGAGAGGGAGCTGGGATGGAGGATCCGCAGGTCTTCTCATCGCTTCCTCGATTCGTCTATTTCCTCTCTTGTTTCGGCAATCTACAGTTTCGCAATGATTGACGGGTAAGCCAGTACCGTCGGTGCGTTCTTCGTTTAATCTCATTTCTCTCAGGAAAAACGCGATTTCTGGATCAGGCTTTTTTGGCGGGATTTATTGTGTTTATTTCTGTTTTTATTGCAAAAATCAGTTCTTTCTACCGTTGATGTGGGCGTTTTGTGGTATTTTAGGTGGATTCTGTCTCTTATTTCTGAATTATGAGCGGTATATCGATCGAGTTATCCGTCTTTGGGGATTCTAGGGTTGGGTTTGCTTTCTCCTTTTTTGTTTTTTCATATATTGTGTTTATAATGTGTTACAGAAGGTGTGATTGGGATGCACGAGCCACTATTGGAATGTGATATAAACTATGCTCAATTGCTGCGCTTTTGGTTTATCATTCGTGAACATTATAAGATTGTTTCGTTTGTGATTTGGTTTCTTGGTTTTTCTTCATCGGTACATCGTTATTGCGATTGATATTGTTCTTTCGAACCATTTGCTGGAAATTTCCTGCTAGTTTAATTGAAGTTGTACTTTTACATATGCCTAGATGTGATCTTGAAATTGTCAACCACGGCAGCCGGAGATGATATGCATGTTAAAAGTAATAAAGTGTTTCATTCCTGCGTTGTAATTTATTCTTAAAAGATGTTGCTTGTCTGCTCAATTTTGAGATCAAACTTTCAAACGGCTGTTTTGCTCCCATGGTTGATCATCTGCTGTCTGTTCCTCGGATACGAGTGCGATGCCCTACTATACTATTTCTGTGTCTTTATAGTTTATTTGACCTCACGGTGGTTTTGTAGAATGCATGTTGCCTAGAGTAAATCAACAATCTTCGGTTACTGATGCTCTCTAGATCTTACTTTATAGATCATAATAAACTTATGATTATACGAGACGTGATTGACATTGACTGCAATAGAATGCATATTGCATGGAGTCAATCAAAGATCTTTGATCCCTGGTGCTTTAAATTGTTCTTTGGATCGACATAACTCAGGATTTTATGAGATATGATTGAATACATAGGTAGGATTTCTAGGATTTACAATTGCATATATTAAAATGAAATTGCTGCTTGGGTATTTCTGATACTATTCATGTTTGTATTTGCAATCCAAATCCTCTTCTTTGTTCCATACAAATTTTACTTAACATCCACACTTGCATTATTGTGGAAGGTCGTTCTTGTATTATCTTAGTAGAAAAAAAAAAATGCATGTCAAGGATCCATTCTGGTTTCAGGTTCATTTTGACAGGCCCTTCGAAGCTGGATCAACACCAGACTTGGAAATTGTTACCCAGTCAAGCTATCTTGTTCTTGACATTGCAACCTTACAGCCATTTCTTTCATAGTTTGTCAAGCCTTCCATCAAAATGTGGAGTTTCATATCAAGTGCGACTACTGGAAAATCAGGCTCAAAGAACATCTGTGCAAAGGCTAGCACCACCAATCCTGATTGCTCTGATGATGAGGTTTCTTCATGTGCTAGTAAAGAAGAAGAAGGTTTGGAATGCCCAATCTGCTGGGAGTCATTTAACATTGTTGAGAATGTGCCTTATGTCTTATGGTGTGGCCACACACTATGCAAGAACTGCATCCTGGGTCTTCAGTGGGCTGTGGTTAAGCTTCCAACTGTACCTATCCAGTTGCCCCTCCTCGTATCCTGCCCGTGGTGTAACCTCTTGTCTCTCCGGCTAGTCTACAAAGGTAATCTCATATTTCCCCGGAAAAATTATTTCTTACTCTGGATGGTCGAGGGCATGAACGGTGATAGGTCGAGATCTCAGTCCTCGATCCATGGGGAACACAGACCAGTATATCCTTCAAGTGGCAATGTGTCGTGGGGAAGTCATTCTCACCGCCAACACAACACCCATAGAGTTCCACGCACGCATGAAGATCATTCCAACGAAATGCATGCTCGATTTGTTGGTAACTACTTCAGTACCGAAAGATTTCGTGCTTCCTTACGCAATTCTCTGGCTTTCTTTGTACAATTGACAGCCAAGTTCCCTCTTGTAATAATCTTCCTCCTCATAGTCCTTTATGCCATTCCTGCTAGTGCCGCCATCTTAGCCCTTTATCTCCTAATCACTATCCTGTTTGCTTTGCCTTCTTTTTTGATACTATATTTTGCATACCCTAGCTTGGATTGGCTTCTCAGGGAAATATTCACTTGACTTGTATTTCTTCTGATCAAACCAGAGTTCAAATGGCTAGTTATCAATTACATGAGGCTTGCATGTTTTGGCATCAATCTATTGTTGTGATAACAGCCATCTAGTGCTTGGTCATTTACTCGATGCATGTCTTGCAATTTCTGCTGAGCCTTGGCTTGGGATTTCCGACCTTGGCAATAAATTGTATGCAATGAACACTATTACCATCACGTAAGTGGGACACTTGAAAATTCTACTCCATTGTGAAGGCCATGTATGAGCGAGCCCTTTTATAACGTCGCTTGATTATCTAGTTTTCTTATAGTTCATTTTATTTCTAGTCCTTTGTGGCTGATCTTATTACTGGCATCTGATATATCTAATTAATGCCTATGTGTTTTTTTATTTTCTACTATGCTTTAATTTCATTGTATTGCGTATGTGTGGCTGGCTATTTAATGACATCCAAAGCGATCCATGTCTCCGGAAACAAGTCAACAATTTTTGTATATTATTCGGACTATTTGATCTCATCTAAACAGCAAACTGGTTTTAACCAACATGGCAAGTAATGATCTAAAACCGTCTAATAATTTGAATTTTTATTTGTTGGATTCTTAGAGTAAGTAATAGTCTTGTTTTATAAGCCTCGGGGATTTTATATGTGAAGAAAGTTCTTATCGAGACTAATTGTATTTTCTTGAATGGGTCATAGGTAGCAGTAGTAGCAGCAGCAGTATTAACTCATAGCAATAATATATATATATATATATATATATATATATATATGTATATATGTATATATGTATGTATATATGTATATATGTATGTATATATGTATATATATATACATATATATATACATATATACATATACATATATATATACATATACATATATATACATATATATATATATATGTATTAGTTGATGAAAGATATAACAAAAAAAAGTATAAAGAAAATATATATTATTAGAGATACAAATATGTTGGTATTTTGTTTTGAATTTTTATAAATGATTTTTGTATGGTAATCTTTTAAGAATAATTAATATCTATTTATATGTTTATAAGAATGGCCGCATTGTACTTTTTAGTATTATAGAATGATAAGATGTTCATATGACCATGATCATGATTGATCAGATTGCGTAATTTAAGTTCTTGAAAACTCTATTAATATGTCATCATTATATAATCTTACTAAGAACTCGGTCAGACAGTAGAAAAAACACTTAAAATGTCATAGTATTTCTTTCTTTTTACATTAATCCTTTTTTTTAATATGTCATAGTATTTCTAATCATATTGGGATGCAAATAATTAATACATAGATTTCATCTAGTATCTCATAAAGATGTTATATAAATTTATATTTAATAGAAAATCTTTTAATTTAATGTTTATATTAAAAATAATATTTGTTGATGAGAAGAAAATAGTTGGAATATTTTATAATCAGAAATTTATATAAATACAAATACAGAATGAATGATCTTTAAACAAATGTCAAATGTCCCAACTGTCTTACATGCCCGAAGTCATCAAACTTTCGTGATTAAACAAAGAGATACAAATCAGCGTTGAATGGCAAGACATCGCTGAAGCAAAGAAAACAAATCATATCCAAATTTCTAGTTGGGATATGAGCCGCTGTCGAGGACTGCTTCGAGAGGAGCCGCCACCGCCCCCAGTCCCGTCTCCCGCTGTCGCTCTCACTCTTGCTCCTCCTCCTCTGCCTTCGCACCCCGCCGAGCCTCCCCGACAGCCCCCTCCCGCCGTCTCCTCCTCCCCTTCCTTGAAAGCTCCGTCCCTAAACGACAGCCTCCCCGGACGACGATAGGCCCCTTCTTTCTCCTCCTCCCCGATAGCTCCCCTCCGAGTCCCGATCGACAGTCGGTGCGAACCAAGTTCAGGTTTCGTCCTAACAGTTCTTTGTAACCCTAGCATCAGAGGCCCTTTTCTCGATGGTCACTGGTTTTTTATGGATTCTTTTGTGTGTGTTAAGGGGAAAAAATCGATTTTTTTAAGGTCAAAATTCAATTGGTTCTACCATTAAAAGAAAAAAAAGTTGTATCTTTGGTTATATTTCGATAAGTGGTTTGGTTTTATTGGTTGTTCTTTTTATCCAAGAAGCATACTATTTGTTTCTAGCTTGTGGAGCTTCGACTAGTTTTTCTAAACCTTCTGAGGTCTCGGATGCCTGTTATTCATGGTGGAAATTCTTTCTCGTCTATGGATGTGAGAGATTCTGGGGTTATTTGATGTTTAATTCCTTTAAGATGAGTTCTTTTCTTGTATTTGCTAGATCTGGGAGTGTCGATTCCTGCCTGCCTGATAACATAGGTGTAATTCCGTCCGGCTAGTGGTTTCTTAAATCTGTCAATATGGTGGAAATTTTGAGCAGTTACGGTTCAATCTGCGGCATATATGATGGCTCTCGTTTTGGTAAAAGCTCGGTTAGAAAACGGGAGCGAGTCCGTCCGTCTTTTTTCTTCCTGCATCTTCGACCCAGCAAATTGAGTTGTCTGCAGAATAATTGCATTGTCGAGCATTCACCTGTCCTGCTGGTGGTGGCACAAAGTGGTAGATTGTGTGAACTCAAGCCGCTTGTAGTGCCCAGAATGACTAAAATTTCCTTCTCTATAAGAGGAGATCGTGTTGTGTCTGCTTGCTACTGTAAATCTGGTGTTGCATATAGACAGCAAATTAGCATGCTGACGTGGGATTACGAAGTCAGATTCAGCACGAACGAGTATATCCAAAAGCAGCTGCCTTTGGGGAGCCCAGTTATTCAACAAGAGCTTGGTGTTGAAATTACGCATGATCTCTCATGCTCAAACTTAGAGAGGCAGTTTCAGCTTTCGGAAGGAAAGTTGCTGTTTTTAGAGGAACAAGATGAAGAATTGTTGTCAAAGAGGGTTTTGATCCTCAGCAGGCTGAACAAAGTTAAGAGTGCACTAGAAATGTTTACTTCGATGACAGCCTCTGGCCTTCGACCTAATGCTCATGCTTGTAACTCACTTCTATCAAGTCTTGTGCGCAATGGATCACATGATGATGCCTTGAAGGTTTTCGAGATAATGAATGAGAAAGGAATGGCTACCGGCCATACTTTTAGCTTGGTACTTAAAGCTGTTGCTAGTGCTCAAGGTTGTAATTCTGCTTTAGATATGTTCAAGGCATTGGAGGAGGCAGGCATATCAAAAACTTTTGATGTTATTGTTTACAATACGATGATATCAATCTGTGGGAAAGCTAGGAACTGGATTGAGACTGAGAGAACCTGGAGAAAGCTAAGGCAGAATGCGCTTAGAAGTACCATGATAACTTACGAATTGTTGGTCAGCATTTTTGTGCAGTGTGGGCAGCCAGAATTTGCAGTTGATGCATACTATGATATGATTCAGAGTGGACTAGAACCGAGTGAGGATATTCTGAAAGCAATTCTTTCTTCATGCACCAAAGAAGGGAAGTGGGATCTGGGTCTCAACATTTTCCAGAAAATGTTGGATAGTGGCATCAAGCCCAATATGATTGCCTTTAACACGATGATCAATTGCCTTGGAAAGGCTGGGAAAGATGATCTTGCATTCAAGGTCTATAATCTCTTGAAATCAGTAGGGCATAGGCCTGATGGATACACATGGAGTGCATTACTGTGTGCTTTATATAGGTCTAATCGATATGCTGATGCCATACAATTATTCGAGGGCATAAAAACAAAACAAGATGTTGACTTGAATGCTCATTTATATAATATGGCTCTCATGTCTTGTCAGAGACTTGGTTTATGGGAGCGTTCATTGCAGCTGTTATGGCAGATGGAGAAAAGTGGAATTCAAATGTCAAGTACCTCTTATAACCATGTGATTTCTGCTTGTGAGGTTGCAAGGGAGCCAAAAGTTGCATTGCAAGTGTATCGGCACATGATTCAGCAGAAGTGTGCCCCAGACACCTTCACATACTTATCATTGATTAGATCATGCATCTGGGGATCCCTTTGGACCGACATAGAGGAAATCATGGAGGTATGTACCATCTCATTGCTTAGCTCACTTTTATCAGGGTTTCTACTCTTATTTGTGATTACAACCTGTGACAAGTCATGATTAGCAAGCCTTACCTTAGTATCTGCAATGATACCTGAAACATAATATGCCAATATATGTCTATCAAAGTTTCAGTTTAGACCATGGAAGGTACATTGTTACATCTTGCCAGAACCATAATTATATTATTTATTTTAGCCACTGATGGAAATTCTAGGTTTATTGAAGAGATATAGAAGGTTTTAGTGTGCTGTGATTTTTCTTCTTCTTTGATTATTTCTCTCACCATTCACGGATGTCCTGTGCCTAGCATCGCATAGGTCTTTAGTGAAGATAGTTTCCTTCCAAGTTCATCTATCCTTTCTTGCATGATAGAAATCTCTACTAGTCTTATCTTGCTTTCACTATGCTGGAAACATACTGAACATCCACTTTTCTCCATGTCATTTAGATTTTTGACTGTCTTTCTGATCAACAAATATCATAAGTATGTCCGCGTAGAATGTTTAACAGTTAAACACCATTGCACTCTCACTAGGGTTAGAATTCCTCGAAATATCTTGCTTGAATAAACCACCAGAGATTGTCTATAGTCAAATGCATATAACTTAATTTGGTCATGGATTCCTTTGTCACACTTCATTAATCAGCTGTTTCTCTTATTCTCACTTATTTCCCCTGCTCATTGAAAGAGAAGTCATCAAAATGTTCAAGATAACAAACAAATTTCTAATTACCTGTAGCTACCTGCCATCTTCTTTTTGCTTTTTAAATAACTAAAACAACTTTGGTATTCATTTTTCCTTGGAATGACTAATGAGGGCATCCTATATTGCATAAGGGACTGCTTCTTTGAGAAGTTCTTTCCGCCTCCCCTCCATGCAGAAATATAACAATTAGCTGGTTGGCACAGACATAGTTAGATTTTCACACATGGGACACCACAGGAAGACCATGGTTATGCACCTGCAATTTTGTTTCCATACGATGATGAAACAAATATTCATCTTTTGGGCTCTTGGATAAAAAAAAAACACTGAAGCATCTCCACAATCATAAAAACAATTTGATGAAGGTTTAGTGGGGGAGGAACAAAATTTTGGCTGAAACATGCTTTTGCTATATTTTGTATTTACATCGCGGATTCTACGCCAGTAACTAGAAAGGCATTGACCTTGGTGTGTAAATTCTTTCATCTAAAACTTTGGTTAGCAGATGTAAATGAACAAGATACTGTTGATGTCCTTGCTCACTTGTTCTGGTGACTACAAAAGCATCACCCTGCTTCCTCTCTTATTACACTCCCGGTGTCAGAGGAGATGGCTAAAGTGTGTTTATTTTATCTATTGACCCTCATAATCATGCCATGAGCTCTTGACAAATTTAGGTTTAAATTGCTTCTATCTTTGTTATTGCACTTTCTGCTGTGACCATTCTTGGTTGTGAAATTTAAAATGAAATTATTCAGTGTGCTATTTATGCATATATTTAGGCATCAAGGTAGGTGGTTATTTACTTTCTGACAACAGTTTGTTCATGCTATATCTTCTTGGATTTAACAGGTTGTTGCACCAAATTCTTCCCTATACAATGCACTTATTCATGGGCTTTGCTTACGAGGCAAGATCAAAGTGGCGAAAATAATGTACAAGAAAATGCGCAGCATTGGACTTAAACCAGATGGCAAAACCCGGGCATTGATGCTACAACACTTACCGTGTGATAGTAGGTAAATCTTCAACCCACCTATGGATTAAACGTCTGTTAACTTCATCAGGCATTATTTGGGTCAATGATGTGTTTGTTCAGAGACCTGTAACAATGATTGTACTGTTGTCCAAGTTAGTTCTAATTATTAAGTTTATCTAACATAGTTTTAGACTAGATTCCAACAAAAAATTACTGCCTTGCAGGAGAAGATGAAGTTCTCAGAGCAGTATTATTGTATTCCTACAACCTATCGTAAAGATCTCCTGCTGCAAAAGTTTCGTGGATCAGAGAATCAAATACCCATATATCAAGGCAAGTTGGCAGATCGTACATCAGGCATGATGAACAATCACAATCCTTGCTAATGCTAACCTTGGACTATCAAAGTGCTGGTAATTCAAACCGGACTACTTTGAGCTTGGAGACTGGCGCTGTCTCGAGGAGCATGTCGATTGATCACCGAGGTTTGTGGGTTGATCAACGACAGCAGTTCATCTAATTCGACTTCAGAAAATATTGCAGCTGAATAAAGATTCATGCACGTCTTAAACATGCATATATGTACAACCAAAAGGCAATCTTGTTCTCAGTTACTTGACCACATATTGTTTGAACCAAGGTGAAACCATACATGTCAGAACTGATGTTGTGAATAGAAGTTTACTTACCGATCATTCATCGACCATCTGAATCAGCATCCAACATCCATCCAGCAATTGATCATATAGTGATATTACTGTTCGGAAATGAAACAATTTGACTAGTGTTGTGGCTTCAAACTTGCCAACCATTCACAATCTTGGTCGAGGCCTCGTAGCATATGCAACTTGTTTTAGGACTTCAGATCACACTTATAGTTGTGATCATGTAGTAGAAAGCAAAAGCAGAAGTAGATAGCATAAATGATTCTTTCCATTTTTCTCTATAAAGAAATAACAAAGTTGCTCAAGTCTCTTAAGGGAAACAGAAACATTAGATATCTGACTCTAGGAAGATTTTCCATATAGCATAGTTAATTTCACATATTTTGTAAGGATGGATCAAACTGGAGCTGGCTAGAACAAGAATTCTGTGTCAGACAGATCAAGTATTTTGTGTGGACCCTTTTGCTTTGTACCAGACTTGAATAGATTTCCTTCAACATACCTGCATCGGACTTGTTCTTAAGAAACAAAGAAACAACAGCGATCTATGCTGTCGAGAGGAAGCATTTTAGTAAAAGCTTACATCTCTTTCAAGAAAGGGTGCTTGTATAATCCATTTGGGATCTTCCCAGTAAATGCATTGTGGTCCAGGTACCTAAAAGATGTATTGATAGAGTGCTCAGTATAGATGATACCACAAACAAAAGTTTGCTTTCATGAGATGGTACATTCTTCAATTGAAGAGATTTTGGATAGTAAACTCACAAGCAGGTCAATCTGGGAATTTCTATGAGCTTGGGAGTTATTTGTCCACTCAACTTGTTGTATGATAAATACCTACAAACACATATATAGAATAAACAAATAGATAGAATCCTCAAAAATCTTGGTACTAGGTTAAATTGGATGTCGTAAAAAAAACATTTGAGCGTGAAATTTCATTCAATATGGCAAAACTTACAATATCTCCAGGTTGGTCAAATTTGAAATTTGATCAGGCAATTCTCCACTTAACTGGTTATCGTTCAGGTACCTATATCAACAAATAGTATCCAAAAAGAGATCCAGAGTACTAACCAAATAATATGAAAGAAGGCTAGGAACTGACTTACAAGTTGCGGAGAGATGGAAAACCATCTCCATTTCGGATGAAATCGGCTAAAGTTCCCATCAAGTGGTTGCCACTAACATCACTAGAAATAGCTACATTGTTAGGAAATTTCTATATGTTTGATCTTGGAAGTTTGCTACCAAAATTATCACAAAATGATAAACAAAGAATCTGAAAAGATAGTTATCACATAAATCCAGACCGCTAAATGATCCCTTATAGGTTTGATGGTATTTAACGTTAACCTTAACTCATCGGAGTTTAACCAAACTCCCCCTATCAATATGCCATTGATAGAACCTTGAATTCAATCCGAATTCAAGTCATTACATTGTTTGATAGAACACTTGGATTATCCCAAATCCAAGCAACATCAATACAGGTGTCGTATGTTCTTTAGATTCCCTAATTCTGGAGGAATTTTTCCAGTCAAGCGATTCTCGTGGAGATAAAGATAACGAAGTTCTGGTAGATTTGCAAGCTCCACAGGAATTTCACCCTTGAAATGATTGAAACTCAGGTACCTGCAAAGGTTTCAAAATGAAAAACACCAATATGAAAAAGCTTCTGAAAACTAACCATTATATGACAAATACACCTTTAAAACTCACAAATGTGTCAGTTTCTTCAATTCACCAATTTCAGGAGGAATGACATCTTGCAACTTATTCCATCTCAGGTTCCTAAGATGCATCCAGATGAAAACAAGAAAAACTATAAGTAATTAGTTGTCAGGTTATAAAAGCTTTCCTCGAATGAAAATCCTCAAGAAGAGTTACTGTCACTTTTCCAGTCAAGGAACTCACAAGGACAATGCTTGAAAGTACTACAGGGTTATTTTTGACAGATTTACTGTCATTTTGCCAGATAAGGTTCATAATATTAGTGTTTCTAAATAAAAGTTAGCTCTCTAATTAGTCACCTAAGATAAACAACTTTTTTTCTTACAAAAAGTAGTCTCATTTCTAATCAAATTCAACCATATCATTATTTTTATGATAAAACAGAATTAAATGGGGAACTATAAGCTTGTAAAAAGACAAACTCAGTGTAAGCATAGCAACAAGGATTTTAAACTCAGTCCAATACTAGTTCTTGTTATCCGGACCTGTACAGTACATATATACTAATGGTATACCTACCTCTACAGTCTGGTTCATTGAAAAAACAAAAGAACAAAATACCAACCAATATCAGATTACAGGCTTAACCAAATAGCTCAGATGAACATACAGTATCTTGAGGTGCTTCAAACGTCCAATTTGAGGAGGGATGGGCCCTGTCAACTTGTTATTATGAAGATCCCTGACATTAAAGTAGAGTTGAAAATTTTTGTTAAATGCACTGCAACATGTAGTTACAAGCTAATAATCTGGAAGCTGGTTTGTTTGTATAAAGCCATGATTTATAGGAAGCTCATAAAAAGCTAGTCATATGCTTTATTCTTCACATGCAAAGAGATAAAAACTAATGTAGACAACTTAGAGGAGCTAACAAATAAGTTGATTTCTTCCGTGGAGATAAACAATGCATCGCATAAGCTGTCAGCAGCTAATTATTATTTATCGACTTACAAGCAAGCTTGATCAACTGTAGCAGCATGTAATGATAAAAGTAACTGCTCTTTTATAAACGAACCATATTCAGTAATGTTAGCATTTTCAAAGGATACCTGCAGAACGTGAACATGCATAGATTAATTGTTTGAAACAACAATGGAAGTGAGCACCCTCTCTCTATGTGTTTCCTTTCTCATGAAAACTGATATACCAAGTCCATGATTAACTTGATGCAAAGATTGCTGGCATATCCGTATACATTTGCTGTCCATTTCTTATTGAAAAATGGCATTCCAAGTCCATGTTTTATTCAGTATAACATGATGCAAGAATGCCGGCACATGGTCACATCATGATGTGAACTTGTGTTCACAGATGTAGCATACAGAAAAAGCACCATGAAGAATACAACCAGCACTTGTTGCTATAAATATTATATTCTGTAACTCATAAATTTGCAACTGATTTTTCAGGGAGAGTTCTTACAGTCTTTTTAAGTCCAGGAGATTTGTTACTGCTATAGGAAAAGGGCCAACGATTGAAACTGCATAAACTTCCCTGCAAGTGTAGTAGGACCAAAGAATAAACTTCAGAGACCAATAGAACAATTTTAATGTTTAAAACCAGTATTTACTTCAGAAAATACAAGCTCTACATCAAAACTATATATATTCAAAACCAATACCTTATCTAGAAGACAAAAGCTACAGATCAAATACGACTAAAAATAGCCAGTGATTTTATTTATATTTAAGCTTAAAACTATAACATTCATCTGCCAAGTCTTCCTAATAATGAGAGTAATCTACATAGAAATAGAATGCTCTGTTAGCATCCAAATATCATAGACAACTCATTGAAAAGTCACTGATGTCGGTTCCCTCAGGCCACCGAATTGCAGACAGATAAAGTCTCAAAACTTCCGAGGTGCAAACGTAAGAAACATGATTAGTTGGGAAAGTATGGATACTTACAATTCTGTCACAACCCTGTAATCTCCTTGTTGGGAACATGTAACCCCTGACCACGGGGGAAGATCACCATCTCCACAGGGATCATCTCCCACCCATGCATAGACTACTCTCCATCCAAGTGAAGCCTTGATTTCATTCAATGCTTTCACTGCAAGGTATTCAGTGTAGAGCAATAAGAAGGCATCAATTACATCTTCACATTTTGTTATGTTCTATACGAGGCATTTCAAATTTCTTATATGTCCAATCATGATAATATATGCATGCTCCCTTTCCATCGAAGCTGTGTAAAAAGGCATCGTCACAGTATGAGTCCCAACATCCTTCCGAATTCAGAAAATGCCAGTGTTCAGGTCAAGGTGTTGGGAGCAAACAACAAGGAAATGTCTTGGGCAAATTAAGCTTCTTCTCGTCCTAAATCAGAGTGCCGGTGAACTTTTAAAGAAAGAGGCACTGCACAATTCGTCGATGAGAAAAGCAATTACGAGACTTTATCTGCCCACATTTAGCTTGGAGGCGATCAATGAACCGAACCACGCCTACCAATTCTGGATCCTGGTAATGCGATCCACCAAAATTCCAACAAAAGGATGAAAGGAAAACCACCGAATTACGAGCGATCTATCGCGCCCAAAAGCGTCAAGAAACTATGCGATTCAAACCGGAAAAGAATAGGCTTGGCAGAAGAAGAGGAGTACCGTCTCTCTTCACGGTTTTACAGCGTCCTAGACCCAGGAGGAGGAAGAAGACGATCCACGACAAGGTCGAGGAGCTCGCCATGGAAGATATCTCGATCTCGACGACGTTCTACTACCGATCCCGGATGCGCGTGATAAAGGCCCTTACCTTGGCCACTTCACCTAGTGGATCTTCCACCACCCGGCGTTCGGCGTGAAACCACCAGTGGAGAGGGGGCAACTGCATATTTTCTGATAGAGAGGGGCGTATATATAAAACCCAAGTGCAAACGTGTATTGCATAAAGGCCCTTTTCAAGTTTCTTATTGCAAATGAACCCGTTGCAACCTTCCATTATCGTCCTCCTATCCAGAAATAATTACAACGTGGATCCGCAATTTCTTGTCAGGAAGCAATTGTTCTGCAGCTTGAAGACCAATCATTCTTAAATTTAGCTAACATTTCTTCTTCTCATTCATAATTATCTCATGCTTGTAAGAAATCAGCAATTCTATGGATACAGAGTTTATGGTTCATTGTTGAATTTGATGCTTCATCTTCAGAAAGATTGTTTATTACTTGCTTAATTTAGCTATTATGGCATACACAGTTCCTGCAAAGAAGCTGTAAAATTTCTTACTCAGCAGCTGCAGTTTGCAAGTCTCGAGTGTGCGAACGCATTTTGTCTTAAAAATTATACACAATAATTGACTGACTGTTTTAGAACCAACAATGATGGATTCTATCTAGAACAGAGGTCTCATCAAGTTATAGATAGATAGATAGATCCATCTAATACAACTAGCAACGCTTTCATTTAATGCGACAAAAGACACTCCATTACAAAGTATAATAGGAAAGGATAAGACATAATTATGAAAATAATTGAGAAAAATACCCCATATGATGAGACAATAATCATAAAGAAGTAATGGACATCAAGATCCATGGTTGTCGTCTCCCAATCAGACCACAGCAGGCATGTCCTTGAGCCATGGATCCAGTGGCTTCCCAATCGAGTAAACGATGAATCCAATCTCCCTAAGCTCCTCGGGATCCACCACATTGCGCCCATCGAAGATGAAGGCAGGCTTCTGCATGCTCTCGTAGATCTTGGCGTAGTCCAGTTTCCGGAACTCATCCCACTCCGTCAGGATGCAGACTCCATGCGCCCCCTTGGTGGCCTCGTAGGCGTCCCAGGTGACGGACACCGCCTTCACGGCCGTCGGGCTCATCGGCTGGAGGTGGACCGGGTGATCCCAGTCGAACTTGTTCATCGCGAGATCACGTTGGATCTGGTCCTCCGTCACCTGGGGGTCGTAGATGCTGATCTTGGCCTTGTCGCCCAAAAGGCCCTTGCAGACGTCGATGGCCGGAGTCTCCCTTGTGTCGCCGGTGTCCTTCTTGAAGGCGAACCCCAGCACTGCGATCTTCTTGCCCGCCACGGTGTTGAACATGGAGGAAACCACCCGGTTCACGAACCTGCTTTTCTGGTAGTCATTGATCTTGATGACTTGCTTCCAGTAGTTGGCCACCTCCGGGAGGCCATTGCACTCGCAGATGTAGACCAGGTTGAGGATGTCCTTCTGGAAGCAGGAGCCACCGAATCCAACGCTTGCGTTCAGGAACTTGGGCCCGATCCTGCTGTCCTTCCCGACAGCGTAGGCCACCTCGGCCACATTGGCCCCTGTGGCCTCGCACAGCGCAGAAATGGCGTTCACCGATGAGATCCTCTGAGCTAGGAAGGCATTAGCCGCGAGCTTGGATAGCTCGGCAGACCACAAATTGGTGGTGAGGATTCTGTCCTCGGGAACCCAATTGGCGTAGACCTCTTTCAGAGCTTGGACGGCCTTCCGGCCCTCCGGGGTCTCCCGCCCGCCGATGAGCACTCTGTCAGGGTTGAACAGGTCCTGGATCGCCGTGCCCTCCGCAAGGAACTCCGGGTTGGAGAGGATCTGGTAGCGTATGCCTTTGCTGTTGTGGGTCAAGATCTTCTCGATGGCCTCGGCGGTCTTGACGGGCACGGTGGACTTCTCCACCACGATCTTGTCGGACTTGGCGACGTCAGCGATCATGCGAGCCGCGCTCTCCCAGTAGGTGAGGTCTGCAGCCTTGCCTGCGCCGAGGCCGCGGGTTTTGGTGGGGGTGTTCACGGAGACGAAGATGATGTCGGCTTCGCGGACGTGCTTCTCTATGTCCGTGCTAAAGAAGAGGTTCCTTCCTCGGCACTGCTTGACGACATCGTCGAGCCCCGGCTCGTAGATCGGGAGTTGTTCGCTGTTCCATGCGGCGATACGGGCGACAGAGATGTCCACGACCACCACCTCGATGGCAGGGCATTTCAGAGCAATCACGGCCATGGTTGGGCCGCCGACGTAGCCGGCTCCGATGCAGCATATCTTCACCATGTCTGCGTTCGAGATTGTCCGAACAATATCAAGCGGTCAGAAGATGCAAAAACACTGACGAATCTGAATCATTCATGACGTTGAGATTCTTCTGACAACATCAAGGCTTAAGAAAGGATACGAGTCGAGTGGCTGCAAACACTACAGATCTGCAACCAGCATAATGTCCGAGACTCGAAGCAACTAAAACTACGATTCCTTCTCATTCGAGTTCTTCAAGAGTGTTCATAATGTAATTGAACTTTTGCAGCTAATATCTATATATATTTTTTCCGAGTCAGTGAAAGCTCAACTTCTCCAACTGGAAAAATGTTGAGAATCCACGATGAAAGGATAGATCAAGGTCAAATTTTGCCGGTTAACAATCTTTCATCCCCAAATGAAAGCTACTCAGGCAGCAAAAAAAATTACATGTGGATCAAATCTGAAAAATCACAGTTGGAAATGCACCTTAAGATCTTAATAACTAAAACTGTCACATAACACCACTCGCTACAAGAATTGCACAAACAGGTGACCTGAAGGTGTTGTGATCTATCTATACACATCCATTCTTACTCATCATTCATTCTACAGTTGTGAATTAGCAGCATGATACTGAAAGAAGTGTCGATCTAAAAGACCAACCATAGCACATAACTAATCAAAGAGGTCGCTTAGAAAGACCAGCGCAAACAGATTACGATAGAAATCTATCGACCGAACCAGAGAGAAACACTTCGTATCAGGTGAGAACATTACCTTCTCGGAACTTTCCTACAAGGAAGAGGCACGGGAACGGGAAGATCTGAGACCCTATGGCAGGATGACAGAGGGGAAGGAGAAAGAGGACTTCCCTGTGAAGAGAAAGGAAATGGTCTGCAGCTCCTTAAATACTAAAAAGAGGCCTTCCCCTTCTTTCTCATACTCCCATTGTGAGATCTAGTTCATTCTCCCTACCATGAACTCACCACACAAAAAGTCAAAGAGGTAACACTGACATCGACTACTCCGCAAGCATCTCACGATCTACCAAACACAAACATTTTCTTATCACCGGATGGAAATATTGGACGTGTTGTGACGAAAAATTCTTGCATTAATTGAAGTTCCATACCGACAGAGAGAACAAAAGGGAAGGAAACAGTCAACTGTATGATCGCATGTTCTCTATCACGTAACTCCAAAACAGACAGCATTAGGATTCAAATAACTAGTCCAGAGAACTGGGGGATCAAGATGTTTTACTGCAGTAGAACGAAGGAAGCAGGCAAATCAATACAATGACAGCAGAACAACCAAGTTCTCATAGGTCGCAATCTAATATAACAGAGAACAAATCCAGGAAAGTTCACAACGACGACTTTCTTTTCTTCTCCGCATGTCAGACTTTTCCAAGCATCCTAAGTTTGCTTCTAAACCCACACCAGAATCGAAACAGCACTTTTACTCTCATGTATTCTTTGAAATAGATAAGTAACAATCATCAAACTAGGATTAATAACCAGAAAGAACATACTTTGGTCGAATTTTTTGTGATCAAAATTTTCATTTTCGTTAAAGAAAATTAAAGATGATCAGATCTGTGAGGAAACTTGAGAGATCAGGAAAGGCAAATGATTGTTGGTTGAGAGAAAGTTGGTGTGAGATGAAAGATATTAAGCTGATCCATAGTTTAAGAAAAGGGTACTGACAGTGGGAGAAGAAGGTAGCAGACAACCTCATGCGATGGTACAACAACATACAGCAAAAAGAAGCAAGTGGATTTGATTATAACGTGGAAAACACTACAACAGAAACTGTAATGATAATGGATCAAAAAGAAAAGAAATCTTCACTCGATTTATTTTATCTATTTATTTATACTGATGTATCTATCGATTATTATGCATCGAATCATATCGACATAAATAGATTATATAAATAATTCGTCCATATTGAATATATTAAACAATATATCAATCTTTAAACGAAAAAGATAGAAAAAAATATATATTTTTTTGTTGGTAAGATTAGTTAACGCTTACTTGTACTTTTCTTCCTACTGCATCATCATCATCATATGCCTAACTCCACTGCGTCTCACATAATAATGGAGCTTGGCCGAATCTGTGGAATTCTTCAAGATAGAACACCGAGGAATTGTCTCTCACGGCCTTTTCTGTGCGTCTACCTGCACACATTCATATTTGTTCTCCTTTTTCTTGTGTGGAAGTGATTGAAGTGATGGAAGCTGAATACCTGGTCAAACGTTCAGGACATGAAACCTTCAAAGGTCTTGTCGATGTCGGTATGCGTCATATCAACATTATATTTGCATTTATAAGTATTACTCTTATCGAAAATTACGGGTATCTTCCTCATATGTAACACACATTCGATCGATCACAATGGTGACTTGGGTTTTGGCTTGATTGAGTGATAAATGGGACCTGCAATATGCCTAATGAATGGCCGAAAGACCATACGCTCGCCAGCGACCGTAGAGGGAGGAGAAGTACTTATGATTCCGTTAACAGAGATTCCACCATCTCTAATCAATCAAGAATTAGGGAAGCTACCAAATCTCATCAGAAAACCGGACTAATCATCAACGTCTTCTTCACCGAATGGGAAGGAACAAAACAAGCTCGATCAACACAGCTGTCTCGTGGACCAAAAACGTTGAAGTTTCTTCGTCCATGTAGAATCGATAGAATGCACATATTAATATTTTAGTCATGTGACACGACTAAAATTCTTCGGAACCGTAGATCAGGTAATGTGTCTCCATCACCAAAATTGTCCGTTAAATATCTATTTTTGTTGTTGAATGATAATTAGAATCTATCAATGAACAAAAGTCTCTCGACGTTTTTCTTTTAAATCTCACGCATGATATGGTAAGTCCCAAACAGGTAGTCATCCTCACATGAGGTGAGAGTGAGATAAAAAGTTTTCATTAAATGCGTGAAAGGATCATAAGACTATTGTCTTCCTGATTGATTCAGGAAAATATTTAGGACTTCCAAGTACGGCAACTTTGGTTGCTTGTGAGCCGCGCTACACATAAAAGTTTTAGTTGGCTACCAATATCAGCTTTGCAGACGGACAGCGGGCACTGTTCGATTCTGGGGGTGCATGGAATGTTGCAGGCACTGCGCCCACCACCTCCTCCTCCGCCCACATGCTGCTCCCACCTCCTCCCCCCGTGCCTCCATGTGCTCTCCGCCATGTCTCCCCTCCCTCTCTGGTCCCTGTGTCTTCCCGCCCCTTCCTCGCTGCAACGACGCGTATGTATCGCTGGCCACTGGCCACGCTCCCCATCTTCACATGCTCTCTGCTTCATATCAACCCCCCACCCACCCACCGGCCCTACTCCTCCACCGTCTCCTCCAAGTTTTAGCTGACCTCACTACCCCCGAGCAAGCATCCTTTCCCTGTGCTTAATTATATATAAATACATGTTTATTATATATCTTTTTTACTTAATCTTTGGTTACAAAAAAGTGTTAACACGCACGAAATTGCAACCGTATACCGATATATAAGTTATTGCTATAAAACTTGTGTAGCGGTTGCCGTAGCAGTAGTAACGCCCGCTATAACGAGTCCGCCATCAACGTAACGAGCCGTTGGATCGATATCCGATCACGCGTGCCACGGTCTCGAGGAAAGCGCGTAACGGGGCGAAGCAGCCGCTGACACCCACGTGGACCTGTCACGATGGTTACTGTTACAAAAGGCGGGTTTGATCAAATAAACGTTCTGAATCTGCACCCACATAGTGTGCCCCCGGAAGGAGGTGGTCCCGTTCACGCTTCAGCTCAAGCCGAGTCGGCAGCGGTTAGCAGTGCGGTTTGAATGTAAAAATTGCCGGTGCGAAAACACAGCTGTTGCTTTTTACGTAACGGGGTATTTTGGGAATTGAGACACGTGAATGTTTCGGGCTCCCACGTGATCCGTGGCAGTACCGCCTATGGCTTTCTCATGTTTAACTTTTCCTCTTATACTTTGACCAGATTCTTGTCTTTAATATACATGAATGCCATCGCTCCCTGTGCTGATTTCATTGACGTGGTGGTGGTGATATCGTAGTTATTGGAAGAAACAGGGGAACTTTGGTATGCGATTCGACACTTGAGCTTTGTTTCATGTTTCCTCCGTCCTGTCTCCATAAAAGGAGTCGAAAGAGTCTCATTGCTTCCCATCTTCGGCGACCGCTTCTTCGACACCCTCTTCCCTGCCATGCCGACGAGCCTCGACCACAAGATCTCGAGACCTGTAGTAAGAATGAACAGGAGACGGCGGAGGAGGTTGCCGCTTCTGAAGCGCTCGAGGATATGCTACGATATCGATGGCAGGAGGAAGCAGAGCCCGGCAGCGGCGGCGGTGGCGTCGGGGGCAGTGAAGGAGCGGCTTCAAGCGCTCAGGAAGCTTATACCGCGTAAAACCTACAGCGTGAAGGAGAAGGAGGCGGCCACCGACAGGATATTCGAGGAGACGGCGGAGTATATCCTTCTGCTGAGGGCCCAAGTCGAGGTCCTGAAGCTGTTGGTGGATTTCCATAGCCCCTGCACGGAGAAGAACGGCGGCATGCAGTGAGTGATATGGTATATGTTGGAGAGTAAGAGTGAGAGCTAAAAGGATGGTTTTTTGGATTGTCCATGTCATTTTGCCGCGTCTCTTGTTATGTCTGTGTTGATTGTGGCTTTGGTCGATGAGGGGACAGCCAACTGAGAGATTCTTTTGTGATCTCCTTGTCCGAATGTTTAAGCTAGAACTAGCAAGGCATCAGTGCTCTTAAATTAGTGGAAACACTTTTTCTTTAGAAAAAAAGATAGAAAAAGAAGTTGGTAATACTTGTTCCCGAGATGGTTGTACACTTTCAATCGAGTAGTGCTATATAAGAACTTTGCAGTGTACTATTCCTAGTGACTCTATCCTCTTTTAGGCAATGGGAGTACTTCTTGCGTGGGAGTTTATATATATATATATATACTGTACATTTTATTGCATACACTGAACAGAGCAAGAGATGTGAAATCTTATAAGTGAGGCTCGGTTTAGTCATTTAGACTATTGTCGACAGTGCTAGTTCAAATTCTAAGGCTTTCCGGGCTTTCTTTCGTCGAGGTCTTCATGGCATCAACAAAAGCTTGAAGATTCTGAGAGGAAGACCCTCCTCTGCGAATGTTTCTGTGGGCTATGTCCTTCAGAAGTAATGCCTTTGATCTCATTTCCTCGTTCCTCAGCAGCTCTTCCACCTTCGATTTGATGCGTTCCTGTTTCACTATCCCACTCTCATCAGGCATCAACCTCAGACCCACCTTCCACACATCACATATGAAGCTTTGGTTGAGGAACTGGTCTGCGAAATATGGCCAGCACAGGAAAATAATTCCATTGCTGATACCCTCCATGGTCGAGTTCCAGCCGCAGTGGGACAGGAAGCATCCTACGGATGGGTGAGCCAACACTCTGTGTTGAGGTGACCAGGCTACCATCCTCCCCCTTCCCGCGACACGGGTTTCGAAGCCCGGTGGGTAGGCATCACCGGATGCGGCGGTGAGGTCAGGCCTGACCACCCACAGGAACGGGCGGCCGGTCGCCTCGAGCCCCAGCGCGAGCTCTTGGAACTGGCGGCGGTCGAAGATGGTGAAGCTTCCGAAGGAAACGTAGATGACCGAGCTGGGCGGCTGCTCATCAAGCCAGGACATGCAGGTGGTATCCTCGGGCCAGAAATGCCCGGCAGGTCTCCCTGGTCGCAGGCCTGTGAGCAATGGTCCTACGGGGAGAATTCTTGGAGCACTGGCGAACACTGGTTCTTCAATCTCTTTGAATGAGTTGCAGATGACGAACTCTGCAATCTCGATTGCTCGATTGTTGTCGAGTATGCAGTTGAACACTGTTCGTTGGGTTCTACGATCGCCGATACAGTTCCAGACGAAGTGAGCTGTGTTCATGGGCGGCATGCCGGGGCCGAGCTGGAACATCTCTTGCCTTGTTGCTGCTCCTGCACAGAATGGAACAGATTCTCTCAACTGCTCTTAGTCGAGTAATAAATCACAGGTGAAATAGTAGCTTTCTTTCTCAGTTTGCAGACTAATTCTTACCGTCTGCATCGATGACACCTTTGGAGGTCAACTCCGGAATTCTGAGCAGTGTGGCCAGCAGCTGGGCTGACGCCGGCCAGAACGCAGCCGGCCGAAGACCCATCTTCTTCGCAATCTCAAGCGCCCATGCCATGCTCTCGTCGACTATCATGCATGTGATCCGGTCTCCTGCTTCACTGCTCTTCCGTATCAATTCCTCCAAAGACAGCGGCATAGTCTTCATGAGACCTTCGGTTAGCCTCCCGATATCATTTCGATCTTCTTCCTGGTCCAACCCATCTGGGACGGAAACCAGATTGACCTGCTCCATTGTGCTATCAATCTGTAAGGCGGCGACAACACGATCATGATTGAACTCTGTGTTGACAAAGGTGATTCTGAAGCCACGATCCACCAAGCAATGCGAGAGTTCCATGAGGGGTATAACATGGCCTTGTGCTGGGTATGGCAGTACCAGTGCATGTGGCAATACCCCCATGTCAGCTCTGCTATCGCAGTTGTGCACTTCGGCCGTCACATATATTGCAGACAAATGACGATGGAATGGTATCTTATTCAAACAATTCGATACCTTTCCTGGTTTCTTGTTCCACATTTACCATGTCTTCATCGGATCTATAGTTATGTGATCGGTCTCATCGAACCGGCCGGCTGATGTGTTGACTTTCGTGTCATCTCAGATGCGCTAAGAACAAGAAGTTGGACGAAAGATTCAAAGAGTGAAGTTGTCATCTTGCAGATACAACACCATTAAGTTCATTACGTGGAGGCGATGCAACTTATGTTTGGCAGTGATAAGGCATATTTTGCCCTTAGGACACGTCACAATCGGTGTCACACATCACGTTAGGATTCGTATCCCAATGCATCGTTCGACATGCCTCGTTTCGGTAATCCCGGGACGGCACCGCCCCCACACGCCAAGTCAGAATCCGTACCGAGGCACTATCTGGTGCGTCCACCACCCCAACCTGCGTATGACCGACCCTCTCACAGTAGTATAAAGATCTCGGGCCGCCCTCCGGGCCAGGGGGAGAAAAGAGGAAAAGAATCGAAAAACCACTGACTTGCTCGTCGGAGGGGCCAAAGTCGGGGATCACCCAACGAAGGCCATTTTTGCAGGAAAGCGGCCACCCACGCCACACGAGCGTCCCAACCTCGAAAGTCGTCGACCAGTTTTCTCGCGGAGAGCCATCAACCAACACCCGGACCGAGGAACGTCGATCAAGACCCCGTCGCCAGGACTTGGTCAACCTCGGCAACCAGCTCAACCGACAGGAGGCTCCCTACATCGACTCGTGGACCAGGTCGTACTGATTCGCCAGCCACGACACACTTGTTCACTAATACTTTGGCGCTAGAAGGAGGGTCATGTCACAGGAGCATCCCGCAGGAGCTCTCCCTGAGGGAGAACCACCGATCGGTCACCCCTCTGTCAGGCCCGGAGATCAGTCCCTCCCCGTCCTCAGGGATGGGGGGATCCCGGCCTCGACGCCAGATCGCTACTGGCGCCTGTTCAATGACCCAGGGTTGTCGCCCCCCAGACTTGTCACAGGACCCTCGGCCGTGTCACCCGAGGCGTTCCTCAGCCTGACTAAGCAAGTGCAAGCAATGATAGGGATGATGCAGACGCTCATCCCCCTCATCCCTTAGATTGTCCGGTTAGCAGCTCCCCCGAGCGATTCGGTACTACAAAGGCCGAGCAGGGAGCAAGTCGAGGCGGGAGAAGCCCGAGAGCACGCAACGGACCCGAGAGGCCTGCCCGAGCAGGGCATACCCGCACCCCACCAGATCGCTTTGCCCCCCTCCGAGCCTGACACCATATCGTCTGACTCAGTGGATGACTCGGTCAGGATCTAGCTGTCCCGGGTCAATCAACGCCTGGACGAGTTCCAGCACGAGTTCTAGAAGTCGCGAGGCGAGACTAGCGAAGACAGCTCGGGCGGATCCCCTTTCACTCAGGAAATACGGGACAAGCCTGTCCCCCTCAACCTTAGGTTACCAGCACTGGAGGTGTACGATGACGGCTCCGACCCCGTAGAACACGTCGCCGCGTTTTGGGCTCAAATGGCCCTCTACAACACCTCTGATGCCCTAATGTGTCGCGCATTTTCGACCACCTTCAAGGGACCAGCCCGAATGTGGTTTAGCCGGCTACGCCCCTCCTTGGTCTCGTCCTTCGACCAGCTCGCAAGGGAGTCAGAGTAGAATTTCCTTGCCAGCGTGCGACCCAGGCCTTCCATGACCACTTTGCTCGCGTTGTCCCAACGTGAAGATGAGTCACTCTCTCAATTTGCGGCACGCTTCGCTACTGAAATCCGAGGATTCCCAAATGCTCATCCCTCTTTAATCACGTAGGCGTTTCTAATGGGCTTGAAGCCTTCAAGGCTCTTCTGGTCGCTAGTCGAGAAGCCGCCGGTGACCATCCCCGAGATGCTCCAGCGCGCCAACCAGTACATCACCGCCAAAGCTCTAGTGACGGGAAAGCGCATGGACGGGAAGAGGCCAAGGGCGGAACAACCCCGAGGAACGACCTCAACAGCCCCGATGCAACCCCATAGGAGGCCCGACCGACCAGAGCTACTGCTCCCGAGACCCCCACCTCTCCCTTTGAACGCATCTCATACCAAGATCTTTCTCCAAATCAGGGAAAAAGGCCTCTTGTGGCAGCCCAACCCCCTGAAAGCTACTCACAAAGATCGGTCCAAATATTGCAGGTTCCACCGAGACTACGGCCATGACACGGAAACCTACCGCGACCTCCAGAATCAAATCGGGGACCTGATTCGAAGAGGTCACATCGGGCGCTACCTCAAGGAACCCCGGGAAGCAACTCTGCGCCCCAAGGGACCCGTCGAGAGACAGATCGACGTCATCTCCGGAGGACCGACCGTTGGCGGTAGCAGCTCAACGGTGAGGAAGGCCTATGCCTGGAGCACGGTCGAGAAATGCCCCTGACTCGAATTCGAGTCAGAAATCACTTTCGGACCCGAAGAGGCTGAGCGATCCCATCACGACGATGCTTTGGTAATCTCCGTCCGGATCGCCAACGCTCGGGTTAAGAGGGTAATGGTTGATACTGGGAGCTCTGCCGATGTGCTCTACCTCGATGCCTTCAAGAAGCTCGGCTTAACCAACGGGAACCTTACCCCCATGGCATCAGCACTCACTAGATTCACGAGGGATTCTATCTCCCCGCTCAGGACCACCGCCCTCCCTGTCACCATCGGGGAAGAGCCGAGGGTTAAGACGATAATGACCACCTTCATGGTAGTCGACCTACCCTTGACCTATAACGTTATCCTTGGCCGGCCAACGCTCAACAAGTTGAAAACAATGGTGTCCACTTACCACCAGGCCATTAAGTTTCCAACCCCAGCAGGGATCGGGGAGTCTTGAAGTGATCCGGGAGAATCAAGGCGGTGTTATCTTACAGCAGTCGCTCTCTCGAAGAAGTCATGCCCCCATCAAGTCCCGGATCCCCGAGAAGGAGTTGTAGCATTGGAGCGTCTGGAGCCTCCCGAGCAACTCACCGAGGTACCCCTGAAAAGGAACCAGCTTGATCTGACCATAAAGGTCGGGACAACGCTCCTCGAAGCGGATCAGCTACAGCTCATTGATTTCCTGAGGGGAAACATCGATGTGTTCGCATGGTCCCCCGAGGAGACGCCCGGGATTGACCCGGACGTGACCCAACACCAGCTCAACATCGACCCCAAGGCTCGACCGGTGAGGCAAAAGCCGAGGAGGTTCGCTCCCGACCGACAAAAGGCGATCAGCGACGAGGTCGACCGCTTTAAAAAGGCAAGATTTATTACCAAGGTGAAATACCCTCGGTGACTGTCGAATGTAGTCCTCGTTTAAAAACTTAATGGAAGTTGGAGGATGTGCGTTGACTACATCGATCTCAATCAGGCATGCCCCAAAGACTGCTATCCACTCCCAAGAATCGACCAATTGGTCGACACCACCACAAGCTATGAGCTCCTTACATTCATGGACGCATTCTCGGGCTACAACCAAATCCAGATGGCGCCTCGAGATCAAGAGGATACGGCCTTCATCACCGATAAAGGTGTATATTGCTACAAAGCGATGCCTTTCGGTCTAAAAAATACTAGGGCAACTTACCAAAGAATGGTCGACGAACTGTTCAAGCACCAGCTCGAGAGGAACATGGAAGTATATGTGGATGATATGATCGTAAAGAGCAAAACTGCAAGTACACACCTGGCTGACCTGGCGGAGACATTCCAAACGCTAAGGCAGTTCAACATAGGCCTAAATCCCACGAAGTGTGTCTTCGGGGTCAGCTCGGGGAAGTTCCTTAGCTTTGTCATTTATTGGAGGGGAATAGATGCCAACCCGGAGAAGGTTCGGGTCATAACCGAGATGCATTCCCCTCACTCGATCAAGGAGGTGTAGTGCCTCGCCAGGAAGTTGGCAATGCTTAGCAGGTTCGTGTCACGTTCGGGCGACAAGTGCCTCCCCTTCTTCCGAGCTCTACAGCAGGCCGACCACTTTACGTGGACCCCAGAATGCGAAGAAGCCTTCGAAAAGCTGAAGGCGTGCCTCGCTCATCTACCTCGACTCGCTTCGCCCGAGCCAGGCGAAACCCTTGGTCTCTACCTGGCGGCCTCAACGCAGGCGGTCAACTCGGTGTTAGTTCAGGAAATGCCACCAGTGCAACAGCCAATCTACTACGTCAGCCACATCCTCATTGGGCCCGAGGCACAGTATTCCCCATTGAGAAGCTGGCCCTCACGCTAATAAAGATGGCCCGAAAGTTGCGGCCCTATTTCCAAGCCCACACAATCAAAGTAATTACTGACTAGCCATTGTGACAAATCCTTTCCAACTTTGACGCATCGAGTCGGCTGCTACGGTGGTCAGTCAAGCTCAGCGAATTCGACATTCAGTACTCACCCAAGACTGCCATCAAAGCTCAAGTACTGGCTGATTTCATATCCGAATTAACTTATGAAGATCATGCTATTGAACAGGAGAATGACGAGAGCGCATGGACCCTGCACATGGACGACTCGGCCACTACCAAAGCGATCGGGATCAGACTTATCCTCAAACGCTCATCCGGAGAAACCTTCGAGAAATCGCTCCGATTACAATTCCGAGCC
>LVTN01001180.1:65922-87818 GCA_001649415.1 Musa itinerans
CTTGACCTCCTTCACCCTCTCCTAAAGATCTGCAAGGAAACAGGGATATACGATCTCCCTAGGTAACACAATCTACTCTATACGCAGTTTTAAGTTTCACGGATTTTGCGCATCAATCTTCGCATGATGACGAACATATCTTTGGGAATAGGGGTTTTGTTTTCTTGTTCTTCCACTGCTCATGTGATGTCGCCCCCTAAGATTTCCCAACATGCCGAAGCGGTCAGGATCAGACTCATCCTCAAAAGCCCATCCAGAGAAACCTTCGAGAAATCGCTCCGATTACAATTCCGAGCCACCAACAATGAGGCCGAGTACGAAGCGCTACTTCACGGCCTGCCCCTCGCCCTAGAGATGCATGTCATTAACCTCGAAGTCTTTAGCGACTCCCTACTGGTGACAGGACACGTCAATGGGAGCTATGAAGCCCGGGAGCCGACAATTGCGTTATACCTCGCAGAAGCAAAGCGGCTCGCCTGCCGCTTCAGCCGCCTCTCGATCGTTAGAATACCTTGGGTGCGGAACACGTGGGCTGACGCATTGGCTAAATCAGCCTCGTCCCGTAGCTTGGCGGTAACCCCGACAACTGAATTCGTAATGGCCTCGACGATGCCAGCTCGTGAATTCGCCAACACGGAGGTCTCGCCAAACTGGACGGAGGAGATCCTCCGCTTCAAGAAGGACAGGACGAAACCCGATGACCCCACGGCGGCAAGATGATTGAGGCGAACCCAAGCTTGGTACTACATGGTCGGCGGAAAGCTGTACCGCTCAACCTCTCTTGCGCTGTCTTGCACAACCGGGTTGGCGGAAAGCTGTACCGCAGAGCTTTCTCTCAACCTCTCTTGCGCTGTCTTGCACAACCGGAAGCTGAAACGGTCATCGCCAAACTTCACGAAGGGATCTGTGGGGAGCACATCGGGGGACGGACTTTGGTCTTCAAGACCTTAAGGCAAGGATACTACTGGCCGACTATGAGCCAAGATGCCATAGAGTACGTACAGCAATGCCAACAGTGCCAAATGCATACCCGATTGTAGCACCAGCCGGCAACACCTCTTACCTTGATGGACGCCACGTGGCCCTTCGCCCAATGGGGACTGAACCTCCTCGGGCCTTTCCCTCCAGCCTCGGGACAACAGCATTTCCTTATAGTCGGGGTCGACTACTTCACAAAGTGGGTTGAGGCCAAGCCTTTAGCCTCCATCACTGAGAAACAAGTTCAAAGCTTCACGTGGAAGAACATTATCACCCAATTTGGAATCCCGAGAGCTATCATCACTGACAATGGAACCCAATTCAACAATGCTAAGTTCAAGGCCTATTGCCAGTCATATGGAATACAGTTGAGGTTCAGCTTGGTTGCACACCCCCAAACTAATGGCCAGACTGAAGTAATAAATCGGACGATTCTGGAGGGCCTCAAGAAGAGGGTCTCGGGTGCGCATGGAGCCTGGGTGGACGAACTCCCTAGCATCTTATGGGCGATGCGAACGACTCCCAAAGCCACCTCGGGAGAGTCTCTGTTTAGCTTGGCGTTCCGGACCGAGGTAGTCCTCCTGCCCGAGATAGTGTTACCGACCCTGCGCACCTCCAACTACAAGTAAGAAGGCTTCGAGGAGGGTCTGCGAGCAAATCTAGACCTCCTTGAAGAGAGAAGAGCCAAGGCACATCTGCGTACCTTGGTGTACAAGAAGGCAGTGGCTCGGTTGTACAACCGCAAAGTTTGACCGCGACCAATCAAAGTCAGGGACCTCGTCCTCCGAAAGGCAAAGGTGAGCGACCCGACCCGAGCGAGAGGAAAACTCACGCCTAATTTGGAAGGCCTGTTAGAACCCTTGCAGATTCTAAACTTGGGGTTGATCTCTTTAGGGGATCGGCCTCCTTGGAACTCTATAGGAGTTCCTCCCTCCAAGTTGCTGCTCAAAGGCTGCAGAAAAGATTCATCTATTACTTATCAAAAGAGGAGGAATACATGGCTATTTATAGGGCTTCCAAACCCTAACTCCTAATAGGACTCCTACTCAAGACTCTTACTTCTAACCAACTCCTAATAGGACTCCTACTCAAGACTCCTATTCCTTGCTATTAGCTATAGATCTTAGGCATGATGTTAAATGTTGTACCCACAGGTAGTCTTGGCATATCTGAACATTATATTTTATTTGTTAACTACAGTTAGGAGTTATAGTCTACAACATGTGTAGTCATAACTATCGCATGTGTACTCTATGATTTTCCTGGCTTTGTTTATGACTTGTATAGACAAAGCTATTTGTAGAAACTTTACACATAATCAATTTACTTTTACTTACAAAAAAAAAAAGAGTAAAATCGTGACATGGGAAAGTTTGAAAAGTAACAAAAGAAGGCTATACAAAAGTTTGAAAAGCTGACATTCAAAGTTGAAAAGTAATAAAAATTTGAAAAGAGTTCTCAATATGGTTCAAAAAAAGGCTATACAAAAGGAGGAAGTTCTAAGCCTACAGTCCAAATCAAGGTGATATCAAAGGTACAAGAAAATGGTGAAGAATCTGCTGGTAGTAAAAAAAAACCTAATTCTTCTACCCCAAGTGGTCGAAAAGGCTTTAAATGACATGGTTTTAGGCATAATGTCCAAATAGGAGGATTGTAACTTTGGTTGAAGATCATAGTGATGGAGGAGAAAATAAAGCTGACAACGAACCAAAATATGATGATGATGAGGAAGAGATTACTTATTCTGATCATGATTTGTCTATTGTATTGCAGCATAGCTTACACATATCTTATGTGGCCGAGGATGAAAGTTGGGTGAGAAAAAACATGTTTCACACTAAATGCACTTCTCTTGGCAAGGTTTGCATGGTTAATGATGGCTACAAACATACTTATTCTTTTAAGATGAATGAAATTATGATTATCTTAGCTCCATTATAACATTTTGAAATCAATGCACCAAAGAAGGAAGTTAGTGCTTTTATGTCTTATAATGAATGCAAAGGTGAATTTGATAAGGGTGGTCATGTTTTGACCCTAATGGTAGTCGAGGAGAACGAACAACATAAGGAGACACCGGCAATCATTCAACCAATCCTAGATGAATTTCAAGATGTTATACCGGAAGAGATTTCATATGGCCTTTCACCTTTGAGAGACATCCAGCATTATATTGATCTTATTCTGGGAGCTGTTCTACCTAATAAGGCAGCATACAGAATGAGTCCCAAGGAGCATGAAGAACTTCAAATGCAAGTTGATGAATTAATGAAAAGGGGGTTAATTCGGGAGAGCATTGTTAGAACCCTTGCAGATTCTAAACTTGGGGTTGATCTCTTTAGGGGATCGGCTTCCTTGGAACTCTATAGGGGTTCCTCCCTCCAAGTTGCTGCTCAAAGGTTGCAGAAAATATTCATCTATTACTTATCAAAAGAGGAGGAATACATGGCTATTTATAGGGCTTCCAAACCCTAACTCCTAATAGGACTCATACTCAAGACTCTTACTTCTAACCAACTCCTAATATGACTCCTACTCAAGACTCCTATTCCTTTACAACTCCTAATTCTTCTCTAAGAAACAACCTCCTAATCCTAGCCGACCTCTTCACCTCTTTAATAGGGGCCGGCTTAGGTAGGTTTTACATGAATGTCCCTCTCAATTAGGACTCTCCTAGCTAGAGTCCTAAGGCCCCTATCGAGTCTGTGATGTGGTCCGAGAAGGGACCTACCGACTGGAGACTATGGAAGGAGCCCCTCTGCCAAGGCCATGGAACGCGGTGAATTTGAAGAAATTCTATCCATAAAAACCAAAGGACGAGGCCCTGGAAAGACACATTTCGTCAAATGAAAGAAGCATCTACATCCATGGTAGAGGGAGACGAGAAGTCAGGATTCCAAAATAAGAGTTTTCATTGATAAAAGGCATATAAACATTGAGGCCGGGCGATACAGTTTCAAAATTCAACCCAACCAAAACGAAAAGGAAAATACAGTCCCTAGCTCCGAGGGGGGGTCTCGGGCCTGTCATCAAAGGGGACGCTCGTCAGCATGTTGATGTCCTGGTCCTATGGCCGGTCGGCGAATGGGTCCGGCTCCACTTCTTGGTCTGGGTACCTCGCTCGAAAACGAGCGTAAGCTACTCGATACCCGAACTCGTATGTCACCCGCCCCGACCTCACCAGGCCGTGCTCGAACTCGGTGGATGACTTGTACTCGACAAGCGCCTCCTTTATCTTCTCGGACAGCACTAGCCGCTCCTCCTTCAAGACCTCTTTAGCGGCCCAAGCCGAAGATCTGGCGGTCTCGACGTCGTGAGAAAGAGTCAGCAGCTCATCGTCCAGCGTCCGGATGCACGACCGGCTCTCCAGCTCGGCTTTCAAGTGGGTCACCTCTTCGTCTAGGGTTGAGGCGAGCTGTTTGGCCGCAGCAACGGCTTCCGAGCCACCCCGGGCCTTTAACTCCAGGTTCTCCAGCTGAAGGGAGGTGTGAATGCCCGACTGGTGCTCGATCACCTAGCCAGCGTCGAGGACCCGGTTGATTAGCGTCATGGCGTAGTGTTGACCCTGCACAAAGATCGACGTAAGGACCTACGCAAGGAAGGATTGAATGAGGAAAGAAAACCGCTATTTACCCAGACGAATGACTTGGCCGCCCGATCCGCCAGCACTTCTGAGGGGGAGCAGTAAAGCTCCTTCGCCATGTTCGGGTGAAGTGCCCCTCGGAGGAATTCTCGGGCAGTTGGACCATCGCCCCAGATGCGATTGTCGACCTTGAGAGACGCCCACCGAGAGGTATAGGGGGTTCCTGGCTCCCCGGCCGGAAGGTCGACCATGACTAGGGCCTCGAACTCCTTACCTTCGGCCCGAGGGCGGACGCGACACATATGCCGCATCGACGTCGGGCGTGCAGGCGCCCTCTTGGAAGGATCACTGCCGGACGACCCGGCCACCCCCTTTCCCTTCGCACTCCCCGTGCTCCCGCCTTGGGGAGCAACCTTGGGCGATCCCGGGACGGTGCTCTCATGAGCGGCCGAACTCGCAGGCGCCTTTCAGGCCATGGTCTTCGTTTTCTTCTAAGGGCGGCTCACCTCCGGCGATCCCGACGTCCTCTTCAGCGTGCCCTTCTGCGGGGCACCCCCAGCTCTAGAACCATCGCCACCCCGAGATGGAGGCACAGTAGCCCTACCGTGAGACGTCCCCTTCACCCGCTAGAGGTCCACCATCTCTGCAAAAAAAAGCCCGATCGGTCAGGTGCCTTGGGATGAGCGGACGACCCATAACATGCTAATAGCCATACCCCATGTGGCCGGGCTCAGTCCTACTTCGACCAGCCACTCCTCGGTCATCGCCCTGATTGCCCGAGAGGAAGACAAGATGCCTCTCAACCGATTTGCGTCCGCTGTTTCTCCGACAGAAAGCAACGAGGGGGTGTTGTCGACGGTTCAGGAGGTCCATCCAGTACTGAAGCCCCATCCCTAACTACAATTGATGAAAAAGAAGCGGCTCTTCCAACCCTTGTTGTTGGAAGGAGCACTGCTGATCTTAAACCCGCTGCGGGTGGTCAGGTAATACCTGCCTCGACCCTTACACAAACGGAAGCAGGCCAATAAGAGGGTCCTGGTTGGCTCGATCCCGACTCCCCTACACTCCCCGAGAAAAGCCACCAGATAGCGCCAAGAGTTCGGCGCCTTCTAGGACGATGATATGCCCCACTTATGGAGGCACCCCTCAATAACGACATGCAGTGGGAACCGCAGCCCCGCCTCGAGGGCCCCCATGGTCAGCCCGAACCCGTCAGGACACCAATCATACGGTCGCTGGCCAGGCCGAGGGGCGTGAACGCCATAGCACTCCGGAATGCGATAACAATCCCAAAGTACCCTCAAAAGATCCTCGGTCACCACCAAGTCCATATCATGCCACAACTTGAGAGTTTCAAGCGCAGCAGAGCTCCCTGTGGCCTCCGAGGGAGCGCCACTGGAAGACACACCAACGACTTCAGCCCGCAGGCCCCCAAAAGAAGAAGATGAAGAAGAAGGGGAAGGAGAAGATAAAGAAGAAGAAGACGAAGATGAAGATGGGGACATCCCGACCTCAAGGTTGGAAGGAAGGAGATGGGGCGCAGGATGAAGGACCGAGCAAAAGTAGTGACACCTGCTCCAGGAGAAGCTTATAAAGGGCAGGCCACTCTGCTGCCAAGGCAACGGTTGGGCTCCCCGAGGAGAGAGATGGACGCAGCATTTAAAACCCATCATGACCCCTCGGATTCCCCCATATTCGATGGTCTCGGAGCTCCCGCCATAGGCGCCTCATCACCAAAGATTTCCCGCCAGAAGCAGCACGTGACGAGAGACTTCCCGCCATAAGCCATCCATGGCAGGAAGTTTCCCGCCAGGCCCTGCGTCGCTTCACCCGACATGCCACGTGGCGCGATGGCATCCAAGTAAACTCTAGCGCGCTACCCAACGACGCTCGTCGGTCTTTATCCGAGTCACGCCAGATCGATCCCCCAACTTGCAACTCGTCAATCCTCATGCCTGAGCCCGAGTACAGTCCCTCGGCTCACAGGTCCAGTCTTTTCCCGAGTCACGCCAGATCGGTCCCCCGACTTGCAACTCGCTAGTCTTTCTCCAAGTCGTGTCAGATCGGTCCCCACCAGGCCCCTCACTGCTCCACCCGGCCAACCACGTGGCACCCCGGTACCCGGGCAAAATTCGATGCGCCGCCCAACAACGCCCCCCAGCCAATCTCCTAGCCCGAGTCGCTCCAGATCGGTTCCCGACTTGCGACTCATCGACCCAGTCCGTTGCCCGAGTCGCTCCAGATCGATTCCCGACTCGCGACTTAGCGGCCTAGCCCATCGCCCGAGTCGCTCCAGACCGGTTCCCGACATGCGACTCGCTGTCCCAGTCCATCGCCCGAGTCACTCCAGATCGGTTCCCGACTTGCGACTCGTCGACCCAGTCCGTTGCCTGAGTCGCTCCAGATCGATTCCCGACTCGCGACTTGGCGGCCTAGCCCATTGCCCGAGTCGCTCCAGATCGGTTCCCGACTTGCGACTCGCCGTCCCAGCTTATTGCCCCAGTCGCTCCAGATCGGTTCCCGACTTGTGATTCGCCGGCACAAAAAGCCTAAGCCTGAGCTTAGTCACTCGGCCCACAGGCTCAGTTCCTACCCGAGTCGCTCCAGATCGGTTCCCGACTCGCGACTCGCCGGCCTAGCCCATCGCCTGAGTCGCTCCAGATCGGTTCCCGACTTGCGACTTGTCGACCCAGTCTGTTGCCCGAGTTACTCTAGATCGGTTCCCAACTTGCGACTCACCGGCCTAGTCCATCGGCCTAGTCGCTCTAGATCGGTTCCCGACTTACGACTTGCTAGCCCAGTCCATCGCTCGAGTCGCTCTAGATTGGTTCCCAACTTGTGACTCGCCGGCCCAGTCCATCGCCTGAGTCGCGCCAGATCGATTCTCGACTTGTGACTCGCGATGGCCTAGTCCATCGGCCTAGTCCCTCTAGATCGGTTCCCGACTTACGACTTGCCGGCCCAGTCCATCGCTCGAGTCGCTCCAGATCGGTTCCTAACTTGCGATTCGCCGGCCCAGTCCATCGCTTGAGTTACGCCAGATCGATTCTCGACTTGTGACTCGCGAGCCCAGTCCATCACCCGAGTCGCTCCAGATCGGTTCCAGACTTGCGACTCGCCAGCCTAGCCCATCGCCCGAGTCACTCCAGATCGGTTCCCGACTTGCGACTCGTCGACCCAGTCCGTTGCCTGAGTCGCTCCAGATCGATTCCCGACTCGCGACTTGGCGGCCTAGCCCATTGCCCGAGTCGCTCCAGATCGGTTCCCGACTTGCGACTCGTCGACCCAGTCCGTTGCCTGAGTCGCTCCAGATCGATTCCCGACTCGCGACTTGGCGGCCTAGCCCATTGCCCGAGTCGCTCCAGATCGGTTCCCGACTTGCGACTCGTCGACCCAGTCCGTTGCCTGAGTCGCTCCAGATCGATTCCCGACTCGCGACTTGGCGGCCTAGCCCATTGCCCGAGTCGCTCCAGATCGGTTCCCGACTTGCGACTCGTCGACCCAGTCCGTTGCCTGAGTCGCTCCAGATCGATTCCCGACTCGCGACTTGGCGGCCTAGCCCATTGCCCGAGTCGCTCCAGATCGGTTCCCGACTTGCGACTCGCCGTCCCAGTCCATCGCCCGAGTCGCTCCAGATTGGTTCCCGACTTGCGACTCGTCGACCCAGTCTTGCGACTCGTTGGCCCAGTCCGTCGCCCGAGTCGCTCTAGATCGGTTCCCGATTTGCGACTTGCTGGCCCAGTCCATCGCCCGAGTCGCTCCAGATCGGTTCCTGACTTGTGACTTGCCAGCCCAGTCCATCGCCCGAGTCGCTCCAGATCGGTTCCCGACTTGCGACTCGCCAGCCTAAACCATCGCCCGAGTCGCTCCAGATCGGTTCCCGACTTGCGACTCGCCGGCCCAGTCCATTGCCCGAGTCGCTCCAGATCGATTCCCGACTTGCGACCCATCGGCCCAGTCCATTGCCCGAGTCGCTCCAGATCGATTCCCGACTTGCAACTCGCAGACCCAGTCTATCGCTCGAGTCGCTCCAGATCGGTTCCCGACTTGCAACTCGTCGACCAAGTCTGTTGCCCGAGTCGCTCCAGATCAGTTCCTGACTTGCGACTCGCCGTCCCAGTCCATCACCCGAGTCGCTTCAGATCGGTTTCTGACTTGCGACTTGTCGACCCGGTCCGTTGCCCGAGTCGCTCCATATCGGTTCTCGACTTGCGACTCGCCGGCCCAATCCATCGCCCGAGTCGCTTCGGATCGATTCCCGACTCGCGACTCGCTAGCCTAGCCCATTGCCCGAGTCGCTCCAGATTGATTCCCGACTTGCGACTCGCCAGCCTAGTCCATTGCTCGAGTCACTCCAGCTCGCTCCCGACTTGCGACCCGTCGGCGCGAAAACCTGAGTCCGAGTTTAGTCACTTGGCCCACATGGCCAATCCAACACCCAAGTCGCATCTTGGTTGATCCAACACTCGAGCCACACCTCGCCGGCCTTGTCCGTTGCCCGAGTCGCTCCAGCTCAATCTCCGACTCGCAACTCGCCAGCCATAACTCCGAGCCGCGCCAAGCCGATTATCCGACCTACGACACGACAGCATCGCCTCATCCGGCCCGACCGCCCAATCAGCAGTCCCGGCCCTTCTCGAGGCGCAGGGCGCTGCTCCTTCAAATCGCCCCATGACGAGCCAATCCAGGTTCCACTTGCAAGCAATCAACACAATCGCAGCATTCTGACCCAGGCATGCCTCTTGGCCCTTTGGGGACCCCACGACGTGCCTTGACGCGGGGGGGAGAAGTGATAAGGCATATTTTTCCCCTAGGACATGTCACAACGGTGCCACATGCCACGTCAGGATCCGTACCCCAAGGTATCGTTCGACACGCCTCGTCCCGATAATCCCGGGACAGCACCGCCCCCACACGCAAAGTCAAAATCCATACTGAGGCACTATTTGGTGCGGCCACCATGCCAACCCGCATACGATCGACCCTCTCACAACAGTATAAAGACCTCGGGCCGCCCTCCGGGTCAGGGGGAGAAAAGAGGAAAACAATCAAAAAACCACTAACTTGCTCGTCGGAGGGGCCAAAGTCGGGGATCACCCGACGAAGGCCATTTTTGTAGGAAAGCAGCCACCCACGCCACGCGAGCATCCCAACCTCGGAAGTCGCCGACCGGTGTTCCCGCGGAGAGCCATCAACCAGCACCCGGATCGAGGAACGCTGATCAAGACCCCATCACGAGGGTTTGGTCAACCTCGGCAACTAGCTCAGTCGACAGGAGGCTCTCGACATCGACCCATGGACTAGGCCATGCTGACTCACCAGCCACAGCACACTTGTTCACCAACAGGCAACAAACAAGACAAACAGATGCAACAATGACACAGACGAATGCTTGTAACTATGTAGTCTTTTCAAACATAATGCAACTGAGCATCATGTTTTTATGGAAGGTGACACGGGTTTCTCAATTACATTCAGTATGCAAAATCAGTATCCCTTAAAAAATTCTATCACATAATAACTTCAACTCGGATGGAAATCATCAACTTAATTACCTATACCCAAATAGTTAAAGAGCTATGATATATATAAAATATAAATTATCACCCTCCAACGAATTAAAACAAGACGGATCATTTAAGATTAAGACGGATCATTTAAAATTGATGTAAGAGAAACTATTCTAATCACTTTATCCATGAAAATTTGATGAAATGATTAGAACAATAATTTGATTCCTTTAAAACATCACAAACTAAGAAGTTTGATAAGTTGAAAAGAAAGCAAAGAAAAGAAAGCAAATTTTTTTAGGTTTTGAATGCTACAGGCAAAAAAGCTGGATAAGTTCCAAGGTTCGTGCGAGAACCTAAAAACAAAACACTCATAAATGTCGAAAGATAATTATATTTCTAAAATTGTCTCTTTACCAACCTTGTTTATATAGGACAAAGGCTAAGTTCAAAAGGAATAAATCTATTAAATACATTAAATGACATTCATATTCTCAATTCATGTAGACCATTCATGAATCTATCTTGAAATTTCCTATGACTAATCAAAAACACATGATCTTTTATTTTAATAAAGTAAAACCTAAACTAAAATAAAATAAGCTTGCAATTCCCAATATGACGTAACATGGCTGAATGATCTTTATTTTTCAAAATGAGCTAAAATTCGTTATTCTCTCAAGGTTGGACTTTCTCTTCCTGATTTGGATTTATTTGAATCATGTTGATTATTTTAGGCTCTTCTTATATCCATAGAACTTTGACTGAGTCTTGATCAGCTTGCTCCCTCCAAATGCCTTCTAATAAATAAGTTAAGGCTTCTTTCATCCTTTTACCTTTAGCTTTTATCATTGGTCCTCCATGAATAGTTAAAGGGTCTTTGACAGAATTATGATCAATTTGCTGATTCATATCATTCTCTCTTTCCTCAAAAATATTCGTCCTCAAATTAGCATCTTCTTCACCTATATTAAACAAAGATAAATCATAAACATTGAAGCTTGCATTAACATTGTCATACTCACTTGGTAGTTTCAGCTTGTATGAATTATCATTGATTATTTGAATCACTTGAAATGGACAATCTCCTCTTGGCATTAATTTAGACTTCCTTTGGCTAGGAAATCTTTCCTTTCTCAAGTGTACCCAAACTCAATCACCAAATACTACTTGTTTTCAGCCTTTGTTATGTTGTTTCTTATATTGTAGGGTTTTCTTTTCAATTTGTGTTCGGACTCTTTTATGCAATGCTTTGACAAAATCAGTTTTTTACTTATCATCCAAATTAACCTTTTCCAAAAGTAAATGTAGCAAATCCATATGAGTCAATAGATTAAACCCGAACACAACTTCAAATAGAGAATGGTTCGTTGTAGCATGCACACTTCTGTTATAAGCAAACTCTATATGTGGCAAACATTCCTCCCAATTAAAAAAAAAATTAATTATGTCCCTCAAAAGTGTTGATAAAATTTGATTTACTATCTCCATTTATCCATCTGTTTGTAGATGATAAGTGGTTGAATACAATAACCTTGTATCCAACTTGCTTTAAAGTGTTTTCTAAAAGTAGCTAAGGAACTTCACATCTCTATCACTACAATTTCTTTGAAGAATAGCCCCACAACATATGTTGTATCATCTGTTTTGTGGTAAAGAATGAAATGTATCATCTTACTAAACTTATCAACAACAATAAAAATAGAATCTCTCCCTCCTTTCGACCTAGGTAAACCCAAGACAAAGTCTATAGATATATCAACCCAAGGCTCACTAGATATAGAAAGAGGAGTATACAATCCATGAGGCATTATTGTAGATTTAGCTTATTTATAAATAATACATTCTCATACAATCTCTCAATATCTATTTTCATGTGTGGCCAAAATAAATGATCACTTAACACATCTAAAATTTTTCTAACCTCAAAGTGCCCCATTGAACCTCAACTACGTGCCTCTCTCATAAGTAATTCTTTCGTTGAACATTGAGGAATACATAATTTGTTTTCTTTGAAAAGAAAATCATCATGCCCGAATAACTTGTCAAAACCCCCTTTCTCACATGCTCTATAAACATTAGCAAAAT
Source organism: Musa itinerans (assembly GCA_001649415.1). Classification (NCBI taxonomy): domain Eukaryota; kingdom Viridiplantae; phylum Streptophyta; class Magnoliopsida; order Zingiberales; family Musaceae; genus Musa; species Musa itinerans. The sequence continues at coordinate 78,082 of LVTN01001180.1, forward strand.
TATGGTTAGAATTATATAAATATTTAATGTACTCAAAACCCAATAATTTTACATCAAGTTTAGACATTAGAGCATACATTCTAGAAAGAGCGTCGACAACCACATTTTCCTTACCTTATTTGCACTTGATGATGTATAGAAAGGATTCAATAAACTCTACTTATTTTACATGCCTATGGCTTAGCTTTCCTTGTTCGAGATATTTCAAGGACTCATGATCGATGTGTATAATGAATTTCTTATACCAAAGATAGTGCTATCATGTCTCTAATACTCTTACCAAAGCATAAAACTCCTTATCATATGTTGGGTAGTTAAGACTTGCTCCACTTAGCTTCTCACTAAAAAATGTAATGGGTCTGCCTTCTTGCATTAAGACTCCTCTAATACCTATTCCACTCACATCACACTCAATCTCAAAAGTTTTAGTAAAGTTACGTAAAGCAAGCAAATGTGCTGAACTGAGTTTGTCTTTAAGCAAGTTAAAAGTAACATCTTGTTCTTTACCCCACCTAAATCTCACATTCTTTTTGATACATTTAGTTAATGATATAATAATTAAAGAAAAATCTTTAATGAATCTTCTATAAAAGCTAACAAGACTATGAAAACTTCTAACATCGCTAACACCAGTAGGTTTTGGCCACTCACTAATTACTTTCACTTTTTCTTGATTAACATGTATTCTTTTATCATTAACAATATATCCAAGAAAAGTAATTTCATTAGTGCACAAAGTGTATTTCTTTATATTAGCATATAACTTTTCTTTTCTAAGCATATCAAAAACGGCTTTTAAATGTTACATGCTCATCCAAACTTTTACTATACACAAGTATATCATCAAAATAAACAACTATCAATTTTCCAATGTAAGCACACAAAACATGGTTCATCAATCTCATGAAAGTGCTACATGTGTTAATTAAGCCAAACGACATCACCAACCATTCATATAAACTATATTTAGTTTTAAAAGCGGTTTTTCATTCATCACCCTCATGCATTCTTATTTGATGATATCCAGATTTCAAATCAATTTTTGAAAACACACAAGAACCCTACAATTCATCCAACATATCATCTAGCCTAGGAATAGGATGTCTATACTTTATCTTGATTTTGTTGATGGCTCTGTAATCAACACATATTCTCTAAGATTCATCTTTTTTAGGCACCAATAAAACAGGAACTGCACATGGACTCATGCTTTCTTGCACATACCTATTTTTCATAAGCTCACTTGCTTTTCAATTTCCTTGGTTTCTTCGGGATGACATCTATATATTGGCCTATTTGGTATGCTTGCACCCAGAATGAAATCAATTTAATGCTCAATTCCTCTAATTAGTAGCAAACCATTATGAACTTTGAGAAAGAGATTCCCATTTTCCTACAAAAGATCAACAATAATACCATATGATAAGGCATATTTCAGATCTCGATCATGTCGCGATCCATGTCACGTCACACCCCTGTAGATTCAGCACAAGGGTTGCCTTCCTCCCACATTGAGTTGGAGCCCGTACAGGGAGCTGCCCACTTGGTAAGTCCCGTCCCGAAAAGCTCGGGACGGCACCTCATGGCGATGTTTCGCGAATACCGGGCGACGGCAGCATGAAGGTACAAACTCGTCACTTGAGGAGATCGGTTGCCATGCCATATCCGAGTACGACCGATCCTCGAACAATAGTATAAAATCCCCTGATCGGCATCTAGCCAGGGGACAAAGAACAGAAGAAAAAAAACCACTAACTTAATCTACGAGGGGCCCAAGTCGGGAATTTCTCGACCAGGGCCTGTGTGTAGGAACGTGGCCACCCCCAAACTAGCTCAATCCCTCATTGGAGACGCGACCATCCCAACCCCTGATCTAGCCTAGCCTCGGTGTTTCCTCCAACCGACCAAGAGATGCACACCCGAGTGTCGGGAACTCCAAACATTGACCCGTGGACCAAGCCGTGCTGACTCCTCGGCCACGACGCATGAGTTCACCAATATTTTAGCGCTAGAAGGAGGGTCGATGTCATAGGAATGTCCCGAAGGAGAACCACCAACTGTTCACCTCCCTTTCGGGCTCGGAGAGTAGCCCCTCCCCGTTCCCAGGGATGGAGGCGTCCCGACACCAACGCTGGATCGCTACTGGCGCTTGTTCAATGATTCAAAACTCTCTCCTCTTGGAAACACTTTAGGACCCTCGATCGTCTCACCCAAGGTGTTGCTTAGCTTAGCCAAGTAAGTACAAACCTTGGCGGGGATGATGCAAACGATCGTCCCGCTCATCAAACAAATCGTACAACTAGCAGCTCCCTTGACCGACCCGACACCACAGAGGCTGGACGTGGAACAGGTCGAGATAGGAGAGGCCCGAGAGCAAACCATAGCCCCTAGAAACCTCCCCGAGCAAAGCAAGCTTGCATCCTACCGAACCATACCATCGGTCCTCGAGCCTAATACCTATCATCAGACTCGGCCGATGACTCATTCAGGGTCCAGTTGTCCGTGGTCAACCATCGCCTAGACGAGTTTAGCGTGAATTCCAGAAGTCACGCGATAAGACTGGGGAAAGCAGTTCGGGAGGATCCCCTTTTGTTCAAGAAATCCAAGACAAGCCCGTGCCGCTCAACTTCATACTTTCGACACTAGAGACATACGATGGCGGTTCCGACCCAACGAAACACATCACCGCATTTTGGCCTTAAATGGCCCTTTACAACACTTCCGATGCCCTAATGTGTCAGGCGTTTCCGACCACCTTCAGAGGATCGGCGCAAGCATGGTTCAGCCGACTAAAACCGGCCTCGATCTCTTCTTTTGACCAGCTTGCAAGGGAGTTTGAGCAAAATTTCCTAGCTAGCATGTGACCCAGGCCTTCCATGGCCACGCTTCTCGCATTGTCCTAGTGCGAGGGCAAATCACTTTCCCAATTCGTCGTGTGCTTCGTTGCTAAAATCCAAGGGTACCCGGACACTCATCCCTCCCTGATCATGGAGGCATTCTAATGGGCTTGTGACACTCAAGGTTCTTCTGGTCGCTAATCGAGAAGCCGCCTATAACCATCCTCGAGATGCTCCAACGCGCCAATCAATACATCACTGCGGAGACCCTAATGGTAGGAAGACACAAAGATAGCAAGAGGCCGAGGGTGGAATAGGCCCGAGGGGCAACCTCGGGGTCATCAATAGCGCAGCCCCGTAGGAGGCCCAACCGGCCCGAGCAGCTACTCCCGAGACCCCCACCTTTGCCTCTGAACACTTCTCATGCCGAGATCTTTCTCCAGATCAGGGAGAAAGGACTTTTACGACAACTCAACCGCTTTAAAGCTACTCACAAGGATCGATCTAAATATTGCAGGTTCCACTGAGATTAGGCCATGATATAGAAGACTATCATGAGCTCCGGAACCAAATTGAGTTGATCCGAAGAGGTCACCTCGTGCGCTACCTCAAAGAGCCAAGAGAAGCATCGCCATGCCCCAAGGGCCCCATCGAGAAGCAAATCAATGTCATCATCGGTGGACCGGCTTCCAGGGCCAGTAGCACAACGACGAGAAATGCTTACGCTCGCAGCGCGATAGAAAAGTGCCTCAGACCTAAATCTAAATCTGAAATAACCTTCAGAACCAAAGAAGTTGAATGCTCCCATCACGATGACGCTTTGGTGTTCTCCATCCAGATCGTTAACGCTTGGGTAAAGAGAGTGATGGTTGACATCGAGAGTTCTGCCAATGTGCTGTACCTCGATGCCTTCAAGAAGCTTGGCCTAACTAATGAGGACCTCACCTCCATGGCATCGGTGCTTACTGGATTTACGGAGGACTCCATCTCCCCACTCGGGACCACTATCCTCCTCGTTACCATCGGGGAAGAACCGAGAGCCAAGACAACAATGACCACCTTCATGGTAGTTGATCTTCCCTCTACGTACAACGTCATCCTCGGTCACCCGACACTCAACAAGTTGAGAGCGATGGTCTCCACCTACCACCGAGCCATCAAGTTTCCGATGTCAGCAGGAGTCAGGGTGGCCCGAAGTGATCCCAAGGAGTCGAGGTGGTGCTATCTGACGGCAGTCGCTCTCCCGAAAAAGTTGCGACCCCAGCAAGCCCTGGATCCCCGTGAAGAAGCCAAAATACCAGCACACCCGAGACCAGCTGAACAGCTTGTCGAAGTCCCCTTGAGAAGGGACCGACCCGACATGACCATAAAAGTCGAAACGATTCTCCCTGAAGCAAACCAGCTCCAGCTCATCGACTTTCTAAAGAAAAACGCTGATGTGTTCGCATGGTCCCCAAAAGACATGCTTGGAATCAATTCAAAGGCAGCCCAACACTACCTTAACATCCACCCCGAAGCACGACCCGTGAAACAAAAGCAAAGAAAGTTCACTCCCAACCAGCAAAAGGCGACCAGTAACGAAATAGACCGCCTTAGTGAGGCTGGGTTCATAACCGAAGTGAAATACCCTCGGTGGTTGTCAAATGTAGTCCTTATTAAAAAAAACACAACGGAAGATGGAGGATGTGTGTCGACTACACCGATCTTAACTAAGCATGCCCCAAAGACTTCTACCTGCTCCCGAGAATAGATCAGCTAGTGGATGCCATTGTAGGTTACGAACTTATCATGTTCATGGACGCATTTTCAGGTTACAACCAGATCCGAATGGCACCACAAGATCAAGAGCATACTACTTTCATTACCGACAAGGGGGTATATTGTTATAAGGTGATGCCTTTTGGCCTAAAAAACGCCGGGGCAACGTACTAGAGAATGGTCAATGAGCTGTTCAAGCAACAACTCGGCAGGAACATGGAGGTATACGTTGATGACATAATCATGAAAAGCAGACGAGCATGCATATGACTGATTTAGCCGAGACCTTCCGGACCCTCAAGCGATTCGACATACGCTTAAATCCCTTGAAGTACATCTTCGGGGTCTGTTTTGGCAAGTTCCTTAGGTTTGTCATCCACCAGAGAGGAATAGACGCTAACCCAGAAAACGTTCAAGCCATAACAGAGATGCAGCCCCCACGCTTGATCAAGGAGGTGTAGCGCCTCATTGGAAAACTGGCAGCACTCAGCAAGTTCGTGTCACGTTCAGGAGACAAGTGCCTCCCCTTCTTTTGAGCTCTCCGATAGGCCGATAACTTCGCATAGACCCCGGAATGCGAGGAATCCTTCAAAAAGCTAAAAGCGTACCTTGCTCAATTGCCTTGACTCGCATCGCTCGAGTCGGGCGAGATCCTCAGCCTTTACCTAGCGGCTTCAGCACAAGTGGTCAGCTTGGTGTTAACCAGGGAAGCGCCAGTGACATAGCAACCTATCTATTATGTTAGCCACATTTTTGCTAGACACAAAGTGTAGTACCTTCCGATTGAGAAGTTGGTCCTCGCACTAATAAAGACGGCGTGAAAGTCGCGAACGTACTTCCAAGCTCATACAATCAAGGTGATAACCGACCAACCCCTACAGCAAATCCTCTCAAAGTTCGATGCGTTAAGTTAGATGCTTATGTGGTCGATCGAGCTCAACGAATTTGACATCCAATACGCCACCAAGACGGCCATAAAAGCCTAGGCATTGGCCGACTTCATCTCTGAGCTGACCCTTGAGGACCACACTGTTGAACAGGGACATGACAAGCACACCTGGACCCTCTACGTGGACGGATCGGCAACCGCCGAGGGAGTAGGGGCTGGACTCATCCTCAGGAGTCCAACCGAAGGAACCTATGAGCGAGCACTTTGGCTACGATTCAAGGCCACCAATAATGAGGCCGAATACGAAGCGTTACTTTACAAGTTGTGTCTTGCCCTGGAAATGCATGTGGGTGACCTTGAGGCCTTCAACGACTCTTAGCTGGTGGTGAGACACATTAACGTGAGTTACGAAGCCCGAGACCCAAATATGGTGCTATACCTAGCTGTAGTAAGACAACTTGGCAACCGCTTCAACCACCTCTCGGTTACAAGGAAACCTCATGCATGGAACGCGCAAGCCAACGCCTTAGCCAGGGAGAACATTGTTGATGGTTCAAGAAGTCCATCAAACGTTAAACCACACCCTCGGCTATGACTCATAAAAAAAATAGCGAGTTTTCTACCCTTTGTTATTAGAGGGTGCACCGTTGATCTTGAACCCATCGTAGGCGATCAGGTAGTACCCTCCTCGCCCCTTGCATAGGCGAAAGCAGGCCAGGAAGAGCATCCGGGTCGGCTCGATTCCCGCCCCATGACACTCCCCGAGGAAAGCCACCATGTAGCACCAAGAGTTAGGCACCACTTGGGACGATGAAATCCCCCACCCGCGGAGGCACTCCTCGATGACGGGATTCAAAGGAAACCATAGTCCCACCTCAAGGGCATATGTGGTTAGCTCGAACCCGTCGGGAAATGAGTCATAGGGATGCTGACCAAGCGATGGAGCATAGAGCCCATAGCTCCTTGGGATACAATAATGATCCCGAATCGGACCTAAGAGTTCCTCGGTCACCACCAAGTCTATGTCATGCCACGACCTCATTATTTTGAGGGCAGTAGAGACCTTTGTGTCTTCTGGGGGTATGCCACCTGAGGACGAACTAATTACTTCTATCCTAGGGCTCCCAGAGGTGGACTCATGAACCTCAGGAACTGACTGACTTGAGGAAGAAGAAGAAGAGGAGGAAGACAAAGACATCCCGACCTCGAGGTTAGGAGGAAGGATCTAAGGCATGGAACAGGAGACTGGACAATGTTATAGCAATCGCTCCATTTGGGCTCCTCGAGGGAAGAGATGATCACAGCATTTAAACTCGCCATAATTCCCCGGATTCCCCTAGATTCACCAACTTCGAGCTCCCACTAAAGTATGTTCGCAACAACAAATTTTCCGCCAAAACCCGCATGACCCCTAGAGTCCCCAGCCATAGCACACGTGTCATAATGCACGTGCCATACTGACCAACGACTCACCAAATCAACCTACGCTCAAGTACAGTTGCTCGGCCAACAGGTCCAGTCTTTGCCCGAGTCGCGCAGGTCGGTCCACCGACTAGTGACTTGCCAAATCAACTTACACCCGAGTTTAGTCGCTCGGCCAACATGTCCAGTCTTTGCTCGAGTCGCGCAACTCGGTCCACCGACCAGTGACTCACCAAATCAACCCGCGCCCGAGTTCAGTCGCTCAGCCAACAGGTCCAGTCCTTGCACGAATCGCGTAGCTCGGTCCACCGAGCAGCGGCTCGCTAAATCAGTTCAACCTATACCTGAGTTCAGTCGCTCGACCAACAGGTCCAGTCCTTGCCCGAGTTGTGCAGCTTGGTCCACCAAGCAGCGGCTCGCCAAATCAGTCCAACCTATGCCCGAGTTCAGTCGCTCGGCCAACAGGTCCAGTCCTTGCTCGAGTCACGTAGCTTGGTTCACCGAGCAGCGGCTCGCCAAATCAGTCTAACCTGCACCCGAGTTTAGTCACTCAGCCAACAGGTCCACTCCTTGCCCCAGTTGTGCAGCTCGGTCCACCGACCAGTGACTTGACAAATCAACATGCGCCCGAGTTCAGTCGCTCGGCCAATATGTCCAATCCTTGCCCGAGTCGCGCAGCTCGGTCCACCGACCAGCGACTCGCCAAACCAACCTACGCCCGAGTTCAATCGCTCGGCCAACAGGTCCAGTCTTTGCTCGAGTCGCGCAACTCGGTCCACCGACCAGTGACTCACCAAATCAACCCGCGCCCGAGTTCAGTCGCTCAGCCAACAGGTCCAGTCCTTGCACGAATCGCGTAGCTCGGTCCACCGAGCAGCGGCTCGCTAAATCAGTTCAACCTATACCCGAGTTCAGTCGCTCGACCAACAAGTCCAGTCCTTGCCCGAGTTGTGCAGCTTGGTCCACCAAGCAGCGGCTCGCCAAATCAGTCCAACCTATGCCCGAGTTCAGTCGCTCGGCCAACAGGTCCAGTCCAACCTATGCCCGAGTTCAGTCGCTCGACCAATAGGTCCAGTCCTTGCCCGAGTCGCGCAGCTCGGTCCATTGACCTGCGACTCGCCAAACCAATCTGCGCTCGAGTTCAGTCGCTCATCCAATAGGTCCAATCTTTGCCCGAGTCATGCAGCTCGATCCATCGACCAGCGACTTGCCAAATCAACCTGTGCCCGAGTTTAGTCACTCGACTAACAGGTCCAGTCTTGGCCCAAGTCGCACAACTCGGTCCACCGACCAGCGACTCACCAAATCAACCTGTGCCCAAGTTCAGTCACTCGGCCAATATGTACAGTCCTTGCACAAGTCGCGCAGCTCGGTCCACCAAGCAGTAGCTCGCCAAATCGGTCCAACCTGTGCTCGAGTTCAGTCGCTCGACCAATGGGTCCAGTCCTTACCCGAGTCGCGCAACTCGGTCCACCAAGCAACGGCTCGCCAAATCAGTCCAACCTGCGCCCGAGTTCAGTCGCTTGACCAACAGGTCCAATCCTTGTCCGAGTTGCATAGCTCGATCCACCGACTAGCGACTCACCAAACCAACCTACACCCGAGTTCAGTCACTCAGCCAACAGGTCCAATCTTTGCCCGAGTCATGCAACCCAGTCTACCGACCAGTGACTCACCAAACCAACTTGTGCCCGAGTTCAGTCGCTCGGCCAACAAGTCTAGTCCTTACCCGAGTCGTGCAACTCGGTCCACCGAGCAACAGCTCAGCAAATCAGTCCAGCCTATGCCCGAGTTTAGTCACTCGGCCAAGCCTGCACTCAAGTTTAGTCGCTCAGCCAATAGGTCTAATCCTTGCCTGAGTCACGCAGCTCAGTCCACCGACCAACGACTCGCCAAACTAACTCGGCCGGAGGGCCCAATTGTTACCCGAAACACCCAATGCTAGCGATATCGCATGTCGTGTTTCCAGAAGCCAAGCATGCCCCTAGCCCCTTGAGGCACACCTCGGTGGGTGGGTGGGAGGAGGGGGAGAAGTGATAAGGCACATTTCGGATCTCAGCCACGTCGCAATCCATACCACGTCACACCCCTACAAATTCAGCACACGGGCTACCTTCCTCCCATGTCGAACTAGAGCCCGTATAGGGAGGCGCCCCCTCGACAAGTCTCATCCCGGAAAGCTCGAGACGGCGCCGCATGGTGTCGTTCCGTGCATACCGGGCGGCGACCGCATGAAGGTATGAACTCGTCACTCGGGGGGATCGGTTGCCATGCCAAATTCGTGTATTACCGATCCTCAAACAATAGTATAAAAGCCCCTGACTAGCATCTGGCTAGGGGATGGAGAACAGAAGAAAAAAAAACTACTAACTTAATATATGAGGGGCCCAAGTCAGGAATCTCCCGACCAGGGCTTGTGTGCAGGAATGCGACTACTCCTAAACCAGCTCAATCCCTCATTGGAGACGTGGCCATCCCGACCCCTGATCTAGCTCGGCCTTAGTACTTCCTCCAACCGACCGAGAGACGCGCACCCGAGCGTCAGGAACTCCGGATATTGACCCGTGGACCAAGTCGTGTTGACTCCTCGGCCACGGTGCGTGAGTTCACCAACACTAGGCAAACTCTTATCGATTTCATTAGAAGCAGTCAAAACGTCCTTCTACATAAGTATAAGTAAGGGCTACCTTATTGTCATAGACAAACTTCTAAACAGAATGTTTGATGTAATGCTTATGTATGTCCGTGTCTTTTGGTATGTTCATGCTTTGTACAACATGTAGAGGGACGGCCGAAGGCTTAATAGTCCCATTTTAGGTCAGGTTTGGTGG
>LVTN01001181.1:7791-30611 GCA_001649415.1 Musa itinerans
ATATATATTCAAAATCTTATTATTGAGACCAGAGACCGGTTATATACTCCATCGTAGGACTGGAACCACAGATATGGAAGCTATTGCTCCTTGTCATCTTTGGTCTCTTTCCGTTCTACCACGTTATCTCTTCAAGAGAAATACGCCAGTCTAGTAGAACTCGTGTTCATAGCAACCACGCGACCAACAATAGTGACTAGAGTATCACTATTTAGTGGCTTTGATCACAGCAACAAAAAGTAAGAGCAGAGCGAAGTGAAACAAACGAGTTGTGTCAGATAATATTTGTTTGCTATCAGAGTTATTATGGTCAATAGAAACTAGTTCAAGTTGAAGGTTGCGTCTTTTAGCTTCTACGCATCCGGCATTTACCTGCACGCTTATAGAGACATGGACGCGGACACGGTAATTCACCTACCATGCACACTTGATATACATAAATCCAAATATAGAATATATAGTTCTTATTTGGCTTCACGGAGAGGGGAAGGAGAAGGCGAAGAGAGAAGCTGGTAGGGGAGACTGCCGCAAAGTGACAAGCAAGAAAAGAGAGAAGATGATAGGGAAAATATTGGGTTGGTTTTTCACGATGCTTGCTTCACGCAAGCTACTAACTGTTGAGAGGAGAGAGAGAGAGAGAGAGAGAGAGAGAGAGAGAGAGAGAGAGAGCTGAGGGTAGGATTGGCTACTGGGAATGGCTTTAAAGATTCATCAGTACAGAGAAACCAAAAGCAAACAGGCATCAAGCAGTAATTCGCTCCAACACATGGATCCCATTCTCCTTCACTCCATTTGAACACCTCCTTCGATCTTATTTTCTCCCTTTGTGTTCCTTTTGTCTTTGATCCTTTCACCAACAAACCAGTCACTTCATCTTTTGTTAGGACCAACCCAAAGTTAAAAGAGAAATCAGGGAGAAGGAGGAGGTGATCAGGTGACATGAGTGGTAACGTAACTCCAAGTCTGAGTGTCGGGGGAGGAAGTGGAAGTGTCGGTGGTGGTGTAGGAGGAGGAGGAGCAGGAGGTGGTGGAGGCGGCGGCGGAGGAGGTGGCGGTGGACTTGGACCCTGCGGGGCGTGCAAGTTTCTGAGGAGGAAGTGCATGGCGGGGTGCATATTCGCGCCTTACTTCGACGCCGAGCAAGGCGCGGCGCGCTTCGCGGCAGTGCACAAGGTGTTCGGTGCCAGCAACGCGTCGAAGCTCCTCCAACACATCCCTGCCCACAAGCGGCACGACGCTGTCATTACTATCTGCTACGAGGCCCAGGCACGGCTCCGCAACCCCGTCTACGGTTGCGTTGCTCACATCTTTGCCCTCCAACAACAGGTGCACACCCCTAAACAGCAGTAGGAAACCGTTCATTGGCTCGCATGCATAGTATTTATTTGATAGGAGCTCTGTAAATAGTCTAGAATCCTTCATCATTCCTATGGAATTGTCTCTTTTCAAGGGAAAGACGGCAGCCATGCAAAAAGAAATTAAGAGACCATCATATCGGTTTTCTCATGCATCATTGGCAATGTCTGGATGGGATTTTCTTCTGGTTCTAATGCTGTACAACCACGTATGATTGTTTTCGGATCGTAGTTATAATCTGATATATTGCCAAGTTGTAATATTTTCTAGCAAATATAAAACATAAAAGTCTCGTCTCCATTATTGTAGCCATCTTCGATCGGTAATTTACCAGTTATCACAAATCCAAGCTTCCTGTCTAATTCCCTCGTACAAACTGCTGCATGTTCCATTTCTTTGGCATGATCGTTTACTTGATCTGAGCATATCAATGTGCGATAATCGAATTATGGTTGCTTCAAAATAGGTTGTCAGCCTGCAGGCAGAGCTGTCCTACTTACAAGCCCACCTAGCCACGTTGGAGCTGCCGTCCCCTCCGCCACCGCCCCCACCATCGTCGCTCCTCGCACCGACACCGTTCTCAACATCAGACCTGACATCGGCGTCGAGCCTCCCCTCCACCGGCGATCTCTCGACAATGTTCGACCCTCAGGTGCAGCCAGAATGGTCTCTTCAGCAGCCGCAGCAGCAGCGACCACCCACAGAGCTCCGGCCACAGCTCAGCAACAGGGCAAGGAACGTGTTGGGGAACCCCGGATGTGGAGGCGGCGATCTCCAAGCATTAGCAAGGGAGCTCCTCGATAGGCACCGGTCGACCACCAGCGAGCCGCCTCCCATCTCAAAGTAACAATATAGATTGACTGAAGTCTACTCGTTTATTCAAGACCGTATAATTCTCAGAGGTGGAAGGTGACAGGCGTTGCACAGATCCAGGAGATGTGCTTCCTAACCAGGGATCAAGAATCAAATTTAATTTATATGAGTCGTCTTAGAGGGACATTCATGTGCTTCTCTTGGATTTCATTGCTAAACAACTTTCTTTTGGTTTGGGTTGTTAAACAAAGATGGAAGAACTCCACTTTTGTATAAAAAGGCTTTTGTCATTTTGATCTGACAACAGATTAAGTAGATGGTGAAGTTCGAAGATGGGAGAAGATTGGAAGGTGATGATGCTTTATTGTGGGGTTTTACCGTTGGAGACTGGAAGGTGATGATGCATGAAATGAAGCTTCATGCAGAATTGTCCACTATATTCTTTTATTGCGTTGCAGCTGTGCCCAAGAATATATTTCAGGTGCTAGTTTATAGATGTATAAAATTGACATCAAGTATGCAAGTCAGATATCTGAATGCTTGAGAGATTCAAAAAGAGCATTTGTGTCAAGAAAATAAAATGATTTTATCGGATTTTATGACAATGAAAGATAATAAATACTATATTTCTCAATATCTATATTAATGTCATCTCCAACCATGATACTGTTTAGTGTTGATAAGTATTTTACGTGTTCTAAATAGATTCAAACTATTTGAGATTATTTTAAATACATCTAACTTCTTGGTCGATCAAAATTAGGATTTATATTAAAAATTCAAATAACAAGAGTAGTCCTTAGTAAATTAGAATTTGATTTCATAAATACATCTTGAGTCTTAAGATTTTGGTGAGAAGACAAAACATAAAGGAAGACATTTTGAGTGCTCCTAAGGTTTTTTGGATCTAAGAAGCCAAGTGTTATTTGGGTTTATGTGGGAGGGTGTACAAGAGTTTTGATCTTCAATTTAGATTAACTCAAATATTTATTATATTGATTTTTCTCGTATATAAAAAAATTAATTTGTGAATATAGATAGAAAGTAACAAACCATATTAATTTTACATTAGCTTTCTAATATATTCTTTAATCGTTGATCTCTGAGTTTTTTTTTTCTCATTTCGAGTTTTCTCTTCTTCCCAACATTTAACGATAATGTGAAATTGTGAAACTATGATCATGGGTGGTCAGGGGTCTACAATAAACTACGTACATGGAACCCTTTTATGAGATCAAAGTTTTAGATAGTTTTCATGCACTATTGGAATTTAAAATTGAAGCACAGGTATCTCGTTCCACATTGTAAGGTTAATATCATGTTAGAAAATAATTATGTTTTTTAAAAGAAAATCTAATTAAGACTTCAGTGTTCATTGTGAGCTAGTTTTATCTGATTTAGCTTTTGTTGCAGCTCAATTGACCACTTGATTGCATTCACGATAACAATGAAGTATTGTTTGTATAGGCATTCAGCTTTGACAACAAGTCTTTGATGTCGCTGATAATGATGCATATATTCATTCCACGGTGCTTCTGAAGTCTCGGTTAGAGTGCCATAGAGTAGTAGCATTGGAGTTAGTTTCAACTTAGAACATTTGAGAAACCACAAGTAATAGTAGCCTGGAGTCAAGCTTCGATTGCCAATGCCTCGCATTGTGTAGGTGATTTATTTTGGCCCTACTGCTGCCCAGCAAGCGCACAGGAACACCATCGTGATGTCCAAGTACAAAGCCAAGTCCACCTTCCAGTATTAAAATTAAATAAAGATGATCCATCGGTGTTTAATTTCATCCATTCCTAAGATGGTTTAACCCACCTGACCAATATATTATAGTTATTCATTCTACTAGCAAGTTAGCTAGTGAAGGATAGTGCTTGGGACCAAATCCAAGTAATAGAGAGGAGTTTTCCATTAAACAAACAGGGCAAAATTTTAAGCCTTCCAGATAAAACAGATTTGGCTTGCAATGACAGTCTAGACAAGTTTCCCAGACCTCAGATTCGTGCTTTCAAAGAACTAATCCCCACTGACCCACCCAAGAAGCCTTTAATTAGAAAGAGTTAGGGAGGTTCTGTGTCCAACAGTCCTGGGATTTTGGTATAAGAACATTCAAAGAAGATATGATCAATGGCTTCTGTGGTCTCAAGTTGAGTCTTTGAAGTCTATCAGTGATAGATAATCTTTTTTGCAAAAGAATATAAATTTAATTGGAATGGAGTTTAGGATAAATTTAATTAAGACCCATATGACCAGCTTACGAGAGGTAATTACATTGCTAAGTTATAAATTTAGATTTAAGTTTTTAAAGGATATCCTCATGATACTAGATGGCAAATGACATGGAGCAATAGAAGCACTAAGATATTTGAATGGAAATTGGCTTTATTCGGAAAGACTCACACCCTGATTAGCTAGCAACTCATTTTTCAAAGATAGATTGACTAGTTAGACAAAATTTCCTGTTAGCTCTAAAACATAAGCGAATGTCATTAGTATACAAGATATAGCTAACTTTACCGGTGGAGTTAGATCTAAAAGGTATAAGTTTACGAGGATTAACAACTTATGAGAAAAGTTGAGTAAGAATCTGAGCTACGAGAATATAAAGATAAGCAGGTAGTGGATCACCTTGCCTTCACATTTGCTAATGAAAGAGTGAAATACATGCATTTGTTCGATGGATGAACTTGGAAGGAAAATTTATAACCTCAAGAACTTAGAGAATAGTATGCCAAGATAATCGATCAAAAGTTTTTTTTTCAAATCTAGTTTAACTAGAACTAAATGATTTGTACCTTTGGATGAAAACAGGCATCCTCTTGTAAAATTAAAATATTATAAGATGTATTTTGATTTGAGAGGAAAACAGATTAATTATAGTTGATGAGGTTAGATAAGAGAGGCTTGAGGTGATTGGTGATAGAATGAAGAATGAAATCGTAAAGGTAAAAAAAAGCACATTCTAATTAGTATCATATGGTGTCTATTTATACATGGTGAAAGATAAGATTTCCTCAACTGAGCAGCGAGATTTCCTCGTGTAGTTGAGAAATCTCTCTGTTATCAATTGGATAGAACTTTCCTAAGATTTCTATAATTGATATTAATAAAGCAATCGACTTATAATGTGTAACATCAGTTGGGCTTTTTATCTTTGGGGTGAATGGAAAAAAAAGGTCATAATCTAATTAATTGAGATATCTGCATGTTGACAAAATCAATTAAAAATATTAATAAAGGATTGAGCTAAAGTATCCTAGTAAGCCCTATAGAAATCACATGTAAATCCATCGGTTATAAGACTTTCACAAAAACCTAAAGAATGCATGACAGTATAAATTTCCTTGCGAGACAAAAGTTTAATAAGAGATGAACCTTCAACAAAAGACAAGCCAGGAAGGCTAGGTAAAAGAGTTTATGATGGAATAAAATGAGAGGTGCTCCAAAGTTAGTGTAATAAGTGTGAAATAGATATTAATTTGGTTAGCAAAATGAATTAGACCTTTAGAAGGGCCCACAATGTCATATTCCCTAAAATAATTCATTCAAGAGGTATGAACCTATCTTAAATCAAGAAAATTTTAATTCATCTATAATCCAAAACCAGTATCCAAGATAATATTCGAGGATACTAAAAAGTATTAAGATTTTTAATCATTCACCGCATAACTCAATAACTCCCTAAAACCTAAGACCAACTCAAAAATCATCAACCATTGCTTATAAACTCACTAAGTGTACGAATTTACACAATCACAAAATCAACTATTTACCATAAGTTCATATTATCATAAACCTTCAACTTAATATTCTAAATTTCAGAGGTCTTTTAACCTTTAAAAGACACATCAATTTATGATTTATTGATAGTATTTTATTATAAATAAAGTATACTTATACAGCATTATGTCAAACCATCAAAGACTTGTCCAAAATCTTCTAGCATTCATTGCCTTAGCCCAAATCTAACATTTGGTTGAGTGAATAAGCTAATCGAAAAAAATTAAATAGTAATAGGGTAAGCTACAAAGCTCAACAAGTAACTAACATATCTATAACGAATAAATGATAAACTCATATGACCTTAATATCAAGGTGCAAGGCATGGAAACAAGAATTATATATGCCATTTTATTAGATACAAAAGCATTAAATATAAGAATCATAAATATTATTTCATTAGAAGCATACTTAAGGAAGCAAATTACGACATATAAGATACTCAATATCAAGATGCAAGTCATTAGCTCAAGAGTAGCATCATATTTGACATTTTCTTTAATTCATTCATAATAATAGAGTAAAGAGCATTAGAAACATATCAATAAAGTAAGGATATTTTGGAGCATATCAATAAGGTAAAGAGTATTTAGGAGCATAGTAAAGAACATTTAAGGTAAAGAGCAGAAGCATATCATTTAAGTGAAGAGCATTTATGAGCATATCAATAAAACGAAGAATATTTAGGAGCATATCAATGAAGTAAAAAATATTTAGGAGCATATTAATAAGTAAAGAGTATTTAGGAACATACCAAAAAAACAAATGAGAAACATAAACTCAAGTATCATATTTGACATTTCATTCATTTTATTCATATCCAAAGAGCACATAGAAACTTATAAGCAAGTACTTTGGATAACATATCAAAAGAATATAGAAGGTGAAGTAGGATCCTAATATAATATAATCCATCTATTTTTTAACATAAGTCTTCCACATCTAGGAGCTCCATTCACCTATGTTTAGATGAAATTATTGGGGCCGACAAGAGCATCACACGCTCTACACATAATTCTCTTTCCCATTTCTAGCAAAAGTTCATAACTCTCTTTCTTATTTTTAGCAAAGGTTTACATTATACTACAAATACTAGAGTATAAAAGAATATTGTAAATAAGAAAGTTAGCAGAAAGCACATGTGAAACAATAAAAGTATACATGTGCATATATGAAACAATATAAGACAAACATAAACTTTTGCATAACTTATTCAAATATGATAAGAACTAATGACATGAGATACAAGAGTTTAAAGTAATCATATAAGCTTCAATTGAGAGAAGAATTTTAGTTGAAATTAAACTCAAGAGATAGAAACAAAAATATATAAATTTAGAAATAAATATATTCTGCAAAAATCTCTAAGGTATATTGCATGAATCATTTAAATGATTAATCATGCTCTAATTTACTTATAAAAGATATCATTTAAAAGATATATGAGTCTACTTTCAGATGAAATAAGTATTATTAAATTATAGTTTCCTACAAAGAGTTATAAAAAATTTAGTATAGAGAGGTCAAAAAATATTATCCCTATTTTATAGAATCCAAATGATCAAATAAAACAAACATTTGGGCATGTATTTATATTCCAAATCTTTCAAGTAAAGTACCAAAGAAAGATATAAAAATATAATTTTTAAAGAATTAAGTTTTATACAAATAAAAATTTGTTATAAAATGTTGTAGTTAAAATAATGCAAATAAGTCAAAATTCTCAAAAATTTTATATTAGCAAATTTGTAGCTCAAACGAGGTTGATATTATTAGCAAGAGAAAAACTCTAATTCTGGATTTTGATGATTAAATCAATTGATGAGTTTATAGATTAATATACTTTTAAGATAAGTGACGTAGGAAATACTTTGATCATGGACTCAAACTATCAAAGAGCAAATTATCGAAGTAGGAGAATCAGATATTATACCGGAAAAAGTATCATGTCAAAAATTTGATGTCGAGCCAAAGAATTGGTCAACATGTCGAAGATTGGACTTCATGCTATAAGTTCGAGATGTCATAGGGATTGAATATTACGCCAAAAGATCATATGCCATGAGAAAGTCGACATGCCGATAGATCAGACGATATTTCGAAGGACAAGATGATGTGTCGAAAGTTTTGATTAAGTGCCAAAAGATTAGACAACATGCTGAAATGGCGTACAACATGCTGAAAGCTTCATAATTGTACCAGATATGTCTAGATTGTTAAAGTCTTAACCGATACGTCAACCGATCCTTCGGCTCGACGTCCAATCTTCTGACATATTTTTCTCTAGTTCAATATGATTCTTCCTGCTTTAATTATCTCTCCCTGATCGAAGCTTCCTGTTTCACTCAAAACACAGATCAAATCATAAACACTATCAATTAGTTTCATCATCAAAATATGAGATTCAACAATCTCCCCCTTTTTGATGATGATAATCAATTGATGATGGAGTTAACCTTAACTCCCCCTATCAATATGCCATATTGATAGAATCTTGAATTTAAGTCAAGGCAATCATGTGATCATAAAATCATGTATAACATCATCATACTTCTCCCCCTTTGTCATTAACAAAAAGGAGAAGTGCATTTAGCAAGTTTCAAATCATTGCATTATAAATATAATATCAAGTTTTATCATCATCCAAACAAGTAATTTTCTTTCTTCTCTTTTGAGAAGTGCAATTTTTTGCTTCCTTAGCAAAGCGCAAGCTAGCAAAATTTTATATAATTTTATATGCAAGCTAGTAATAATTTTGAGTTTTACAAGTTTGTAAATTTTGCTAGATGTGCAAGTTAGCATGTTTTGCTTCTTGAGATAAGCAAGATAGCACTTCTTTCTCCATGCAATTTGTAAACTAGTAAATTTTTTGCTTTCATTATAATGTTCGAGCTAGCAATTTTTGCTTCCTTTGCAAAGTGCAAGTTTCTAAATTTTGTATCTTGAGTTAGTAATTTTTCTCCCCCTTTGTCATTATAAAAAAAGAAGAGAAGAATACAATATTGCAATTCTTTTCCCTTTACATTAATTTCCAAATTATAACAAAGGTAAAGTATCATTCTTAATTCAATATATTTGTGCATCATTAAAACATGCACAATGTCAAAACTTTATATTTCATTTTTCATGCATGATACCAAAAAATAAATCAATCATCACTATGAGCATATCATACATGATACTAAGACATTAAAAATTTTAAGCATTTATCAATATTTTGATCATGATACCAAACATTCATCATTTAAAGCATTCATGATACCAAACATTAAATCAATATTTTTAAGCATTTGTCATTTCATGATTGTTGGTACCAAACATTCATCATTTATTTATTTTTTTCCCTTTGTCATAGGCAAAAAGGAGAATCACTCAACAATACAAGTATTTGAAAGCATATCAAGTAAGTTTTACACCAATTTATCTAAGCTAGCAAAACTATCTCCCTTAATGTGCAAAACTTTTCCCATTATATCATTTTTCAAATCATCACATGAAATATATTAAGAAAAATTAGGTGATGAGAAATACTTCATGAATACAATGAATTATACAAAGAAAAATCATACCATGAAAGATGAGATCAGATGAATACCAAAAGACATGATTCATTTTGATAAATAATTTTTTTAATAAAATGCAAGAAGTCATGGTGAACGATCATAAAGTTTCATAATTATCAAGATCATGGTTAGTTTCATAGATCTCCTATTTAGTAAATGGTAAAAAGAAACATGAGACATATAAGATTTTGATTCATAAATCTCAAGAATATGTGAAAGATTTGGATAAAAGTCATTCATATTTAAATTATCATAATCATTTTCATAGACCAAGAGATTCATAAAAATGATATAAATAGATTCATCAATCTCCTCTTTTGAAAACTCGATAAGGTAGGGATTGAGAAATTTTTTTAAAAGAAAAATACATTCCTCTTTTCTTTTATGCTAAATCCATGAATCATTGATTAAAACCAAAAAACATATTTCATCATCAAAGTCATCATGACAAAAAATATAACACATTAAACATAAGACTTCTTTAAACAAGCAATTTGATTTATCATTTTGATTCTAATGATAATATATTTTCCTTTTTATGTATTTCATTTTAAGTGATTGATTTCATATAAGTATGCTCAAGTTTTTCGTATGAAAATCATACATCATAGTTTAAAATCGAAAAAGCAAATCTCATCACAGAAATCATCAAGATCAATAAACCATAAATTACCCAAAAATCATCATTACTTCAAATCATCATGCATAAATAAATATAAAATCGTCAAGCATGATACCAAATATTTTAACATTTTTATTGCATTATGATTTCATTAAACATAGAGCATGGTTTCATTGAACATAAGGCATCTTCAATCAAAATCGAAAAGTAATACGGAAATCAACATGATATATATTATTACTTCTTAAACAAAAGATTAATCTTACTTGGTGTACAAGCATCATTTTGTTGTATTTTTATAAAACATGCAATTGTCATGATCATTTTTCAAAATAGCTAGAAAAAGAAGCATGATATAATTTTTGTATTTTTAATTTTTTTACTAACTAATTTAAAAATAACTCATGAAAGATCATCAAGTAATTTCAAAGTAAAGTAAAGGAGTTTTGTTTGAGTTGTTTACCTCATTGTCGAGAGTCATCAAAGCGAAATTCATCGTTTCGTCTTCATCGGTTTGCTCCTCGTCATCGGAGGTATTCGATTTGTCCTAATTCACCTTCTTCTTCTTTTTAAGTTCATTTTTATTCTTTAATTCTTGTTTCATGAACTTTTTAAATTTTATAGTGAGAAGTTCAAAGTCATCATCATCATCACTTGAGTTATAACTCAAAGTGGTATTCTAGTGTTCAAAGTGTTAAATCCTCCTTGTTCTTTGGAAGGTTGTTCTCATGTTTATTTTGTACTATAAAACTCATTTCATAGGTCATTAAAGACCAAATAAATTCTTCAAGTGGAAAAGTATTCAAATCCTTGGCCTCTTGAATGGCCGTTACTTTAGGATCCCAAGTTTTAGAAAGAGATCGTAAAACTTTATTAACAAGTTGAAGATTTGGAAAACATTTGCCAAGAGCTTTTAAGCCATTGACGACATCCGTAAAACGGGTGTACATGTCAATAATGGTTTCCCATGGCTTCATTCGAAATAGTTCAAAATCTTACATCAAAAGATTTATCTTAGAATCATTTACTCTACTAGTACTTTCGTGAGTGATTTCAAAAGTGTGCAAAATATCGAAAGTCATTTCATAAGTAGAAACCTGATTAAACTCATTTTTTCTCAAAGCACAAAATAGAGCATTCATAGTTCTAGCATTCAAAGAAAAAATATTTCTTCTCCGAATCATTCCATTCATTCATTGGAGTAGAAGACTTTTAAAAATTATTTTCCATAATACTCTATAAATTTAAATCCAAAGAAAGTAAGAAAACTCTCAATCGAGTTTTCCAATATGTGTAGTCCATCCCATTAAACATGAAAGGACGAACGATAGAAAAGCTCTCTTGAAAGTCAAAAAGAGTAATTTCTCTTGGGTGTTAAACCAAATAAGAAAGAATGAGGTTCTGATACCAACTATTATGAACGAGTCGGCACTAAGAGGGGGGGGGGTTTAAATTAGTGCATCGATAAAAACGTCGATTTGAAAATTCTTCATTCGATAAAAACCAATTTTGGAAATATGCTTAACTTGAAAGCGTGTTTGTTCATCAACGTAGTGAAAGCAAAGTAAGGAGGAAGTTTGCTATGAAAGTAAATTGCTCAAAATAAATACAAACTAGATTTTATAGTGGTTCGGTCGTTGTGACCTACATCCACTCCCGATTCCTCCTCCGTTGAGGCCACCAGCATCCATTGTCAGTATTCCTTCAATGGGTGAAGACCAACTACCCTCTTACAATACTTTTTCCTTTTTACAGGTTTAGGAGATAACCTTTACAAGTCACTCTTTGACAAGTATTCCCTCATACACCTCCCTTAGGATTAATTCTAAGCAATTGGAGGAGGGAACTCAATGTTTTGGCAGAGTTTACTTAGTTTTTTCCTCTAGAATTCTTGCTCCTTTCTTGCTGCCCAAGTGGGGTATTTATAGGCCCCAAATGGTTTAAAAAATAGAGCCAAAAATTTAAACTTCTGGATCTTCCAGGTACGGGCAGTACCACTGCCTGTAGCTTGACATTGGACGGTACCACCGCCTGACACACTGTCACTAGGTGGTACCACCACCTGACAGCCTTAAAGATTGAGTTTTTTGAGTTTTCCAACTTACAGGTGGTTCTATCGCTTGTTCTGGCGATGCCACCGCCAGGCCCAACATTTGGGCCATTGAATGGGCATCCCAATGAGCCAAAATCACTCCTAATTTAGGCTCAATTGGCCCCTAATTGAGTTGGCCTAATTTCAATCCAATTATGTGCTAACTATGATTTTTAAGGCATACACTAAGCTAAATAAGTCCGACGATCTTTAGGTTTCTTCTAGCGACCTTCCGACGAACTTCCTATGATCTCTCGGTAATGTTCCAACGGACTCCCGGCAAGCTCCTAGACTTCACGACGATCTTCTTGGTGAGTTCCGATGAGCTTCTTTGGCAAGCTCCTAGACTTCTCGGTCAATTCCGACAGAACTTCTAATGAACGTCTAGACTTCCGACGAACTCTCAAACTCCCAACGAAATCTCGTTCTTGACTTCGAGACTTCATTTTGCTTTATACCTTGATCATTATCATAGTTAATCCTGCACACATAGAACCTACTTCGATCTTAGATAATTATTACAAAGCTCGAATCAAATGTTGTCCAACATGTCATTGGTTCATCGACGCTTCATCCGATTCTTCGGCACATCGTCCTCTCTTGCGGCCTATTGCCTAATTGGCCAATTGATCTCCATAACTCTAATTTCCTTGGTGTAATTTATGCTATTCTTGACCCGATGCCCAAACTCATGGCCCGAAGCCTTTTGCCGATACGTCGATTGATCCTTCGGCTCGACGTCCAATCTTTTGACATGTTTTTCTCCGGTCCAACATGATTCTTCCTGCTTTAATTGTCTCTCCCTGATCGAAGCTTCCTTCATCACTCAAAATGTAGATCAAATCATAATCACTATCAATTAGTTTCATCATCAAAATCTGAGATTTAATATGCTACCGCTCCGATGCACTCCAAAATTTGGTAGGGTCCATAGAACCGAGGTGAAAGCTTCATAGATGCTCTAGTCTGGATTAATGTTTGCTTGTATGGCTGGAGCTATTGGAAGACTCAATCTCCTATTAAAAATTCTCTTTCGCCTTTGTGTTGATCATATTGTTGTTTCATCCTTACTTGAGCTACAGTGAGATTATCTTTTAGCAACTTCAGCATTTTATCTATGTCTTATAGTTTCCTATCTACTTGTTCTACTTTAGAGGTGCCCAACACATATTTTAGGATCACAAGGGGAGGTCGACCATACATAGCCTCATAGGGAGTATATTTTATGGATGAATGATAAGTTGTATTATACCATCACTCGGCTTAGGGAAGCTACTTTGTCCACTCTTTTGGCTAGTCATTGGTGAAGCATCCGAGGTATATCTCTAAGCACCTGTTCACCACTTCAGTTTGGCCGTCGGTTTGTGGGTGATACGCCGTACTCATTTTCAATTTAGTGCCCTGTATTTGGAATAACTCTGTCCAAAATATGCTCGTGAAGACCCTATCATGATCACTTACAATAGATCTCGGCATCCCATTCAATTTTACTATATTCTCCACAAAGATTCGAGCAATACTAGAAACAGTGTAGGGATTACGAATAATGTAAAAGTGAGCATACTTTGTAAGGTGATCCATCACAACAAAAATTATACATTTTCCTTGTGATGAGGGAAGCCCTTTGATAAAATTCATTGATATATCAGTCCATATTAAGTTCAGGATGGGTAAAGGTTGCAACTTTCCAGGACTTGCCACTATCTCGCCATTATGTCGCTGACATACATCACATTGTGCCACAAATTTAGCAATAATATTTTTCATCCCTACCCAATAAAATTTTTTCTTAATTCTCTTATAGGTTATAAGGAACCTGGAGAGCCTGGCCGTAGGTGTAGAATTCATTTCTTGAAGGATGGTCTTTATGCAAGTAGAATTTGGCACAAGCATAATGCGTCCCTTATAACGTAATTCTTTTGAGTCTCAACTGTAATGAGCCACAGAGGTTAGTGTTTCCTTCAATTTTTTTATGATCTTACTAGTCTCCAGATCTTCCTACCATTCCCTCTTAATATCCTCAAAGAAGTCGTTGGTCGGAAGTGAAATGGTCAAAAATTCAGCTTGCTCGGGTAGCCATGAAAGCGCATCTACAACAACATTCTCTTTCCCCTTTTTGTAAGTTATTTCATAATCCTATCCAAGAAGCTTTGTTACCCATTTTTGCTACTTAGTGGAAGATATCTTATGCTCTAAGAAATATTTTAGGCTTTTATGGTCGATCTTGATTTGAAAGCGTCACCCGATCAAGTACGGTCTCCATTTGGCCACTGCATACATAATCGTGAGCATCTTATTGTCATAAATAGTCATCCTAAGATGGGAAGGAGATAATGTCTTACTGGTATAAGCGAGGGGGCAGCCATCTTGCAATAGTACAACACCAATTTCGACTATAGAGGCATAGGCTTCAATAACAAAAGTCTTGTCGAAGTCGGGTAGCGCTAGTACCGGTGTTATCGTCATTACAGCTTTAAGTTTGTCAAAGGCGGTGGTGGCTTTGTCTGACCATTGGAAAGCATATTTTTTCAGCAAGGAAGTAAGGGGTGCACTAATCTTTCCATAGTTTTTCATGAACTTGCGGTAGTAGCCTGTTAAACTGAGAAAGCCACGTAGTGATTTTATGTTCCTCGGGGTCAACCAGTTTTGCATTGCTTCAATTTTGGAGGGGTCTACTACTACACCTTCCTCTGATATGATATGCCCAAGATATTCTACCTTCTGTTAAAGAAAGGTGCACTTCAATTTTTTAACAAAAAGAACATGTTCTCGTAAAATCGTCAAAATAAGTCGTAAGTGCTAAAAATGACTTTCAAGAGAAGGGCTGTAAATAAGGATATCGTCGAAGAAAACCAGCACAAACTTATGAAGATAATTTCAGAAAATATCATTCATAAGGCTCTGGAAGGTGGAGGGAGCATTGGTGAGACCAAAGGGCATTACCAAAAATAACTCATGTTTCGAGCATCTCTTTGATGATACCCGAATCAAAAGTCCAGTTTTGTGAAGACTCGTACTCCCTTTAATTTATCAAGCAATTCATCTACTACTAGAATAGGGTATTTGTCCTTGATGGTTATGCCATTGAGAGCTTGGTAATCAACGCACATTCATCATGTTTCGTCCTTCTTTCATACGAGGAGCACCGGTGAAGAGTGGGGGCTACAACTTGGCCAAATAACTCTTGTTTTAAGCATCTATTTTACAATCTTTTTTATTTCATCCTTTTGAAGATGTGGATACTGATATGGCCAAGTATTTGCAGGAGGTATGCTCGGAAGAATCAGTATACAATGATTATGCTGACGGGTAGGAGGTAGGTTGCGTGGTTTGTCAAATATATCTGAAAATTCAGCAAGCAAAGGAAGTAGGTTTGAGTCTTCAAATTTTGTTGGCTCTCCCTTAGTATGCTGCTCAAGTTGTACCAAAAAGCTGCTGTATGCTTTGTGCAAAACCTTCTCCATTCGTTGTGTGCAAATCGTCGTTACGTCGCCCCCACGTTTCCCGTGCAGTATCACCTATTTACCCTTACTGTAAAATTTCATAATTAGTTTCACAAAGTTACAAGAAACATCACCTAATGTCATTAGCCATTCGATGCCAAGCACAGCCTCATAATCATCAAGAGGGAAGAGGAAGAAATATGCAATTATCTCTTGGTCTTGCAGCAACAGTTTCACCCACGGGCACCTATGATCACACTTCAAAATTCGTCCGTCGGTGACCTTAACGTCAAACCTGCTATAATTCTTGATAGGTAAGGCCATCCGGATAGCAACCTTGCTGTTCATAAAATTATTAGTGCCCCCAGTGTCAATAAGAATGGTGATAGGTTGTTGCTTCAGAAGTCCTCTCACTTTCATCGTTTGCGGGTTTGCGTAACCGGCAAGGGCATGCATCGTAATATCAACCGGCTACTGTTCTTCATCCGCGACCTCTTCCTCATGCTCCTGGACCTCCTCCTCCATGTCTTTAAGAGGTTCAATCAGTAGGAGGCGGCCCCTTTTGCAGCGATGATCGTGGTTCCACGGCTCGTCGCAATGCCAACAAAGACCCTTTGCTAATCAGTCACGTAGTTCTTCTCTTGTCAATTTTTTTTGGCAGCAAAGGATAGCTAGGAGCAGAAGAAGTTTTATATGCTATAGGCCTAGGAGAGGTTCTCATCCTCTAGCATCTTGGTTGAGTCATTCTTCTTGTCTTCGGGCGAAAGAAATTACAACTGTCATGGTACGGGGCTGCCGCGCCTTAACCTCACAAAAATATATGCGAGTTGGCCATCAATATTTTAATACTCTATAGGTCTGAAACAATTCAGCAGTGCGTTCTTAAATTGATTCCACGTCGGAGCCCCATGATTATATTCCAGCCAATTGTATCATTGAATAGAATTTCCTTCAAGGTGAATGACTGTAATTTCCACCATAGCATCATCCGACGTTCGGTAGTAACGTTTGACGCGCGAAATCCACCCCGTCGGGTCTCCTTCTTCCTATCGCGGGAAGTTCACCCTCATGCATGGTTGAAGCATATCCGAGGGCTGTCCCTCCTTCTCTAGATGTCTCTCTGAACTCTCTCCTCACTGAAATTTGGTTGGACTCGGTGGTTGTCCAATTCTAAATTATGCAAACATAGCTCATAATTTGTCCTACAAGCGCGATTCAATCCGAGATTCCAATGCTTCAAATTTGTCATTAATTGAATCTTGAGAAGCCATAGCATATGCTTGTAGATAAGAGATGTCTCTATCTTTTTTCTATTGATGGGTTAATGGTATGGGGTGGTGGAAGGTTCAGAAAAATTGAGGATCACGGAAAGGTATTGCAGCAGATTTTTATGTCTAAAGTGTAGTAGCTTGGATGTAAAAGGTCAGTGGTTTATATTAAGAATTTTTTGATGAAACCAAAGGAAAATCTACTATTAGGAAGTGTCAAAGCTGTCGTAAAATTTTCATAGAGATTTGGACAGAAAAAATATAGTAGCAAGATCAAACAAACTGTGCTATACGGTTGGATTTCTATAGTGCATCTTTCGTCATAGAGATAAAAACTTTATGACGAAAAGTTTATGCAGCAATATAGGAATTTTTTTTTTTTGGATTTTTGAATAAGGATAACTAAATTACAATAGCAGTAAGGTAGGAAACCAAAACCTATTGCAATTCACGTGGAGATTAAAGGATGATCCGCGGTGGTGGAAATGACGACGAAATTTGACGACGATCTTTTAAGCAATTGTGAGAATTACTTTGGGTGGCTGTGGAGGGCAGATAGATGGCTATGGAAGGGCAGGTGGCCAAGCCTTAGCCAGCCATTAGCCAATCTATGAGGGCAGTAATAGTTGCTACCCTCTCTCACCTTTTGCGTTAATGATTTTGATGACAAAAGTCTTCCTAAAACACAACACACATAGTTTAAAATCAATCTTTCGCATGAACAACTTGGCTCTAATACCACTATAAGGAAATCTAGGGGCAATATCACATGCGCAGTGGAAGAACAGAAAATAAAATCCTTAAATTTTTTAAAAATTATGTTCATTGTCGTGCAAAGATTGGTGTGCAAAATCAATAAAACCAAAAACTATGTATATGAAATATTGTGTTACCTAGGGAGTTGTATATCCCTGAATCCCTACAAATCTATAGGAGAGGGTAAAGGAGGTCAAGTGTCCTCCTCTTTAGCGGTGATCCACATAGTAGGGTTGTGACGATGCTCCTCAAATCTCTAGGCCTATTATCTAAGGAGGAGAAGGGGAGAGAAGAATAGGAGATGACAACCAAGAGATGCTCTAACCTATGAACATTTGGTTCCCTCCTATTTATAGAGGCTCCCTATCAACTTAACCATAATGGATCCTGCTCTATTGGGTATTGGATCTCCATCCAACTATCTAAGCCTCTTAGATTAGTGGATCTCTATCCAATAATCTTTCATTGGCTCTTATTGGATCTTATCCATATGATCTAATAATTCTGGGGCTTATTGGATATCCAATAAGATAGGGACTCAAGCAGATATCTCATATCTGAACCTCTACTCATTATAATGCATACCATATGTGTGTGACCCTCTAGGCCCAATATCGAGCTAATTGTGAGTCAGAACTCCTTCTATCTCAGTAAATTATTATCTTCATAATAATTGACTCGACTCATCGATTGCGGACGTACTAGGCCACTATGCCGCAATACCCAAACGATATAAGAGAATCCAATCTATTGGACATGTCTATCCTCAATTACCATATATCTATAATCCCTCATCCATCTAATATCCCAGAGACCATATACCGGGCATGATGTTATCAGACCCATATGGTTTATACTCGAGTCTTGCTCTAATCGGATTCTCTTAGAGAACTTTTTCTCTCTTAATCTGAACAACCTTAGCTAGGGATTTGTCCGAGCAAGAACACGTGGGATATTCCTTTCATGATACCGAGAGCAAATAATCCTCTATCAACACTTAATAGTCCTTGTAAGGTTGGCTACCACTCTTGATGACCGGTTGTGTTAAATCTGGAATTTCCAGACTTATAAGTCTAGTATCAAAGAGTAGAGTACTCATATCCTTAGTATCTCAAGTCTAAGAACTAGATACACCATTGGGATGATGGAATCATTGTCTGATAATAAGGCATCATCAACCATCCAATATCTTATGAGCGAATCAATCAATGAACTCATTCTTTATTGAGCAACTATACTATAGCCCTAGTGTCCTCAGATGAGCAGCTATAAGACTAGCCGCCTCTATCACATGGATGGGTATATAGCACAGTAGTCTGTTTAGTTCTCTTGATGTCCCTCTCGAGCAACCTATGACCGGGATTATTTAGGATCTGTGTTTAAAGGCGAATCGATCTCATTATCATGATACGATTCCCATTGCATAGATCTATGGACATCACAATGTATTCATACAACAGGCAATATAAAGTGATAAAATATCAAATAATATAATGAGAAAAAAAAATGCATATCATGTCACATGTGTCATCACTCACGTGATTGGCTTGTAGGGCACCTATAACTAGCACCTTTATGCAGGTTGGGTCCTTCACCAAGTTACACTCAAGTTGCTCCGCTCCTCGATTTGCATTGAGTTGATGGTGGCTCTCGCGCCCACCATTCCACGGGTCAGTCTTTTATTGAGTCTGATCTCTATTTTAGCTCCAAGTGTGCCTTTATTTGTGTTGCCTTGGGTCGCTCCCCCACTTGATCTCCCAATGCGTCCCCCAAAACATTATCTCATACGAGATCATGTGATGACTCATCGCCACTCACTCAGTTCATTAAGCTTTGTGAGATTGTTGTCTTAAGGTACTCCTCAATATGTGCGGTCTATTGTATATGATTCTCCTTATAGAGAACCGAGACTTATCCCTTTAAGGTATCTATCCCATTGGATCAACTTCTCTTTTCGCATCCTTCCATTTGTAAGTTTTGGAGACCACCATCACCTTGGACTACTCCACCTTGCTGAACAAACTGTGCATTATTCTGTCCCTGTAAATGCACTTGCTAGATTGGGACTCCTTGCCAATACAGCCCCTGCTACACCCCTCAAGGCCTAGTAACATGCTGAACTCGCTATACACTTCAACCTCATATGGACGTATTCTTCTCATGCTGAAGAGAAAGTTTCAATACTTTATGGTGCTGAGTTTCGATCGCCTTGGGATGGCCATGAACATTCCATCGTCCGCATACAAGCCCTTACATGAGTACCGAATTCTTCGAGTTAGTAATTTCTCTCACCTCTATAAGCTTTGCACAACTCTTTTGGTCACTAAACAACCTATTCTACCTTGCATTATCTCATCCTTTACCAAGTGCCTCGCTTGCCTTAAGCACCATTAAGTATGATTGCCAACGTCGAACCGTAGCTCGAACTCCACTATCTCAACTTTTATGCGCTATGCATTCTTCCAAGCTTGCTTGTCCTCGTGGTGCATCTTACGCAAAGGGTTAGCCATTCCTCTGAATGCAAATCTCAAATACCCACTCCTATAAGCGACTACTTCTCCCTATATCTCTATGTAGTTTCCAACAAACAGTCGCATATGCTGGCTGCCCTCAACACAGCCCCGCTAGGTCCCTCACGTTTGCATGCCAAGTGTTTCTATGAGTACTTGTCCTGCTCTGATATCATATGTCATGCACTTAGCTTATTTTACCTAAGTCATGTGGCACCTTTGCATATTTGTTCATAAAGGTAAGCCTCCCTGAAACCTCCTATGGTCCCTTAGGACCTACAAAAGAGAAAACGAGTTAGAGAAAGCGTCTCAATCGGGATCTACAAGCAATCATTCCAGTAAAAATTTCATAGCCAATACAAATTACAAATAGACTTCACAAGCTCTGAACGGGTGCAAAATAAAGGGTCAAAAATGGTCCACTACAAATCGAAATCCCCATAAGTGCCCACATGATAACCTTTGTTTGTGATCCAAGGGGTTTCAACTCTAGAAACATAGAGTTTTTGTTCACTTTTCTTGCTTCTCTATGCAGGAATAGCTAGGGTATTTATAAATCCCAAATGGCTTAAAAAATGGAGCCAAAATTCAAATCCCCGAAATTTCAGGGTACGGGCGGTACCACTGCCTGCACTGGGTGGTACCACCGCCTAGAAGACTGTGTCTGAGCGGTACCACCACCCAGACTAGTGGTACCACTGCCTGACATAGTCTTGGAGATTGTGCCACGACGGTTTCACTTGTTTGGTCATTGTTTGGGCCTTTCTCTTGGCCTAACACAGCCCAAACTTGGCCCAACTGTCTCCTAATTGGGTTGGCCCAATTCTAATCCCAATTATGTGCTAACTATAAATTTTAAGATATTTACTAAGCTAAACAAAGTCTGTAAGTCTAGGTTTCTTCGAGCGAGCTTTCGGCGAACTTTCGACGATCTCTCGGCAATGTTTTAGCGGATTCCCAATAAGTTCCTGGACTTCATGACGATCTTCTTAGTGAGTTCCGACAAGCTTCTTTGGCAAGCTCCTAGACTTCTCGGTCAATTCCGATAGAACTTCCAACGAACGTCCGGACTTTCGACGAACTCTCAAACTCCCAACGAAATCGCGTTCTTGACTCCGGGACTTCATTTTGCTTTATGCCTTGCTATCATAGTTAATCCTGCACATATAAAACATACTTCGATCTAGACAATTATTACTAAGCATGAATCATGTTGTCCATCATGTCATTAGTCCATCGACGCATCGTCCGATTCTTCGGTGCATCGTCCTCTCTTGCGGCCTATTGCCTAATTGGCTAGTTAACCTCCGCAACTCTAATATCCTTGGCGCAATATCCGCTCTTCTTGGCTCGATGCCTGAATCCATGGCCCGAAGCCTTCTGTCGATACGTCGACCGATCCTCCGGCTCAATGTCCAATTTTCTAACATGTTTTTCTCCGGCCCAACATGATTCTTCCTACTTTAATTATCTCATATTGATCGAAGCATCCTATGTCACTCAAAACGTAGATCAAATCATAAATACTTATCAATTGATTTCATTATCAAAATCTAAGATTCAACAATACTTCGATCATGGACCCGAACCATTAAAGGGCAAATTGTCGATGCAAGAGAATCAGATGTTGTGCCGAGAAAGGTATCATGTTGGAAATTGGACATCGAGCTAGAAGATTGATCGACGTACCGAAGATTGGACTTTGTGCTATAAGTTCAGGCATTGTGCTGAAAGGATTGGATATTGTGCCAAAAGATCAGATGCTGTGGGAAAGTTGGCATGCCGATAAATCGAGCGATATACTGAAGGAAAAGTTGATGCGCCAGAGATTTTGGCGAAGTGTTGGAAGATCGGACGACATGCCGAAATAGCGTATAATGTGCTGAATGCTTCATAATTGTGCCGGATATGTGGTTGGATTGTTAAATTCTTGATTAAGGTATTTTTTAGTCAAATTGAGTTGGTATTGGGTTAAAACCATGTCAACTTGTCAAGAAACTCATTGGGCTTGAACTGAGGTTAAATTGGGCCTGCTAGAAGGCCAAATTGGTGATCTAAAGTATGCCTAGGCAGTGGTACTGCCAGGCCTAGGTGATAGTACCGCTTGAGTCAACTGAAAAGCATTATTTATGCTTTTTCGATAGTTTCGATGATAGTATCGCCTAGATCGACGATAGTACCATAAGAGCTTGATTCATAGCCCCATTATGATGGTAGTATGTTAGGACTCTAGCTAGGAGAGTCCTAATTGAGAGGGATATTCATGTAAAATCTACATAAGCCGACCCCTATTAAAGAGGTGAAGAGGCCGGCTAGGATTAGGAGGTTGTTTCTTAGAGAAGAATTAGGAGTTGTAAAGGAATATGAGTCTTGAGTAGGAGTCCTATTAGGAGTTAGGGTTTAGAAGCCCTATAAATAGCCATGTATTCCTCCTCTTTTGATAAGCAATAGATGAATCTTTTCTACAGCCTTTGAGCAGCAACTTGGAGGGAGGAACCCCTATAGAGTTCCAAGGAGGCCGATCCCCTAAAGAGATCAACCCCAAGTTTAGAATCTGCAAGGGTTCTAACACTTGGTATCAGAGCAGCGTTCTTGGCATCTCGCTGCCCTTCCA
>LVTN01001181.1:38716-60187 GCA_001649415.1 Musa itinerans
TTGTTTAATCCACTCAGGAATCGAGCCATGGTGGCCTCACGGTCTTCCTCCACATTAGCCCTTATCATGGCAATCTCCATCTCCTTGTGATACTCATCAACACTCATGGAATCTTGTGTCAAGGTTTGCAGTCGTTGATGCAAATCCCTATAGTAATAGCTAGGGACAAATCTCCTTCTCATGATTTGTTTCATCTCCAACCAAGTCTCCACGGGCCTTTCACCATTTCTACGCCTGTCTTTACACAATTGATCCCACAAAACAATAGCATAATAAAAAAATTCAACAACGTCTAATTTTACCTTTTTCTCTTCGGAGTAGTTGTGACATTCAAGATCATCTCCACTTTTCGTTCCCACTCCAAATAAGCATCTGGATTATTCTTCCCTTGAAAAGATGGAATTTTCATTTTGATGCTACATATGTTTCTATCCACACCATCAAAACGTCCTCTCCTAGTTTGTCTCCTAGGATTAACATCTTGATCAATTAGAGTAACTTGGTCATCATCCATGCTCACCGCACCATCATATTTATCATTGACCAAGGTTGGTTGTCTCCCATGCCGTGGTTCACCTTGCAATATATTAATTATATAATCATGCCTTTCTAGATGATCTCTTACATCTCCCATCACTTTGAACACACATTCAAATTGTTGCTGCATTGCTTGAATTAAAAGATTATTTGATGAAGAACTCGCTTCTTTATCTTTAGACATATATACAATATGAAAAACAAAGTTAGAACAACCTCACCAACACTCCTTCACGTGTTTCACTCTAGATTTGATTCACTCCACTCATGTTTCACACAATTTTTGGCTTTTCTCGATACTAATCTCACCACGCTTGCCTTTTACCTCTCTTGTTTTGTTATTTGAATTCTTAGATCAACTAAGGTACTTAAACAAACAATTCAGATTATGTCAATTCAAAAATAGTGAAATTGGATAGCTTTAAAAGCAAACAAAAGGTAGGCAAATTTAAAGGTGTGTGTAATACGCTTTAATCATAAGCAAAGATTAGAATTTAAATATCAATTGAACAAAGTTTTTTTTATTTTTTTTTGGAATGAAGAAAGATTTCCAAATCGAAACAGGACTTCAAATGAACAAAGATAGAATTATGTAATTTGTAAGAAATCCTTGAATCCGTAAATTTTTTTTTTATAATTCTGATCTCTTTTTTTTTTTTACCTTTGATTTCCCCTCTTTTTTATTTACCTTTGATTTTCTCTCTCTTTTTTTTGATTTTTTGATCTTCTTTTTTTTTCTTTTTTTTTTATACTATAAAGTGTGGAATTACAAGGAAGAATAGTAATAACACAAGAAGTACAACGATGAAGATGAAGGAAGAACAATGATTATAGATATTATGCAAAAAGAAGAAGAAGAAGAAGAAGAAGAGAAAAGGAAAATCTAAAAGATAGCAAATAAATGGACATACAAACCTCAAACTTAAGCCGAGCTCTGATACTAAATGATAGAAATCATCAACTTAGCAACCATACACCCTGATAGCTAAACAGTTATGATACATATGGAATGTAAATTGACCCCCTCCAATGAATTGAAACAAGACGGATCGTTTAAGATTGAAGTTAGGGAAACTATTCTAATCACTTTATCAATGAAAATTTGATAAAGTAATTAGAACTACACTTTGATTCCCTTAAAACGCCACAAACTAAAAAGTTTGATAAGTTGAAAGGAAAAATAAAGATTTTTGAGTTTTGAATGCCACAAGCAGAAAAGCTTGATAAGTTCCAATGTTCATGCAAGAACTTAAAAATAAAACACTCACCAGTGTTGAAAGTTGAATACACTTCTGAATTGTCCTCCTTACAAAGGGAGTCAACCTTGTTTATATAGTACAAAGGCCAAGTACAAAGGGAATGAATCACTTAAATACATTAAATGACATTTATATTCCTAATGCATGAATGTAGATTATTATGAATCTGCCTTGAATTGATTTAAATGATTATTCATGAATAAGCCCACAATTCCTAATGTGGTTCAATATGGTTGAATGATCTTTATTCTTCAAAATGGGCTAAAAATTCATCATTCTCTCAAGGTTGGACTTTCTCTTCACGATGTGGACTTATTTGAATCAGGTGGACCATTTTAGGCTCTTCTTGTATCCATAGAACCTTGACCAAGTCTTGACCAGTTTGCTTTTTCCAAATGCCTTCCAATAAACAAGTTAAGGCTTCTTTCATCCTTTTAGCTTTAGCTCTTGTCATTGGTCCTCCATAAATAGTTAAAGGATCTTTGATAGAATTATAATCAACTTGCCCATTCATATCGAAAGTACTAGCATAAAGTCGGTTAAAAGTCATGGATTACTATTTTGAAATTGAACTACCACATAAACATGAGCAACAAAGGAAGGCTAAGCAAGTAAAATCCCATTAGAAGCTCCAATAGCGGGTTAAGAGGTTCCTTGCCGTTCCTTCCCAAAGCTCCAAATCGATCTTTGGGATTATTCATCAGATGCATGAGTCTCCTACAAAAGGATTAGTGTTGGCTTATATGTTCTTTGGGCATAAGGAAATCCCTAATAGATTTTCTTCTTATGCCTCTATAATTCCATGAGATAATAATCATGATAGAGAAGATTAAAAAAATAGAAATCTATCCATCAGATATAAGGTTAACAAGAGGGAAATTAATTGTAGTGAGTGAAACATCTTTAGGAACAGAAATAGAAGACTTAAGTTTCTTCTTACCCTTAATAGCTCGAGTAATAGATTTCAAACTAGGTAGTGCATGCGCACTCATATGTTGAAGTTTTATAGATGATGAACTTTTATCTCTTTGATCAAGGAAATCACGAAAGAGATCTGTGTCTGCAGCTGCTTCAACTTGTGTTGTCTAAGCATTTAAGTCATTCAACGACTCTCTGCTTGATATAACACGAAGAATAAGCTCTTGGGCCTTAGGGGAACCACTAACGTTTTGAGGGGTCAGTTGAATAGGGTTGAGCAAAGGTGTATTTGTTAGAGAATGAGTAGATGATGAAATGATAGGTTGGGTAACTGAGCGGTCAGATGGGTGTCCATCGGAGGATAATTATAGATTATTTCATATAATTAATTATGATTAATATTTCGATCTTTATGCTTTAAAAAATAATATAGGGAAAGGTGAAACATTTAATCCATTCTTGTTACATTAACTTAAAAAAATTGCATGTGTTAGTTATCACATGAGAGAAAAACACGAAAAAAAATAAAAATATAATTTTATTATTTTTAAATTATTAAATTTATATCCATAACCGATTTCTCTTTCTTACGACGTATAGACAAAACCGAGTCAACGCTAGAGAGAACCGAAAGATGGAAGAAAATAGGAGCCACGACAGAAGAGAAAGAGGCAGCACACGATAGGGAAGACGATAAGCTCCAGTAGGAGTATAATCAAGTCCTTCGTCTCTGATCTCTGTCCGCCATAGGTTTGCAAGTAGATGTTGCATGTGAATGCCACCAGAAAAGCCAGCAGCGCGATCCCAAATGACAAGCAGGCGAAGAAGTACTTGATTGGTAAGGCGCGACGAGGAGGGACAGGAACAGCACGAGAGACGTAACGGCGCTTGACAACCCAATCACGAACGCGTGCGAGAAGATCCGAAAAGGTAGCCTGTCGAAATAGACAGGGTTTCCGGTTGCTGGATCCTTCTCGCCGGGGATGGAGAAGCTCGACGCGAACACCACGGCGGCCAGAAGCCCTGAGCATGTCTGGCCCATCCACACCAGTTGTTCCTTTCTCGCCTTCGCCATCTCTTTGTGACTCTCACTAAACATCACTTGTACTGTTTTCTCTGCATCATTTCGGTAGTGCACTAATTCTCGAGGAACCATGTCTCTAACCATCTGCAGACAGATCATGCGAGTGATAATTAATTTGTTGTACCAAAAAGGAATATTAATGTAGCTATTAGCTAGCAACTCGACCTCAAACCATATCAGGTCATCTTGCATCTGTACTGCAGCTTGGTCACCACCAGGGCCTTTGATGGAAACAAAATGCAGGATGGTACTCTTGTGTTCTTCTCGACTGTGGATAGTAGCCAGGATGGTAGGATGGGGCAGTTCCCCTGCATCATCTCACGTATAGTTTCCACGATCTCTAAGTTTCCGTTCTCTATTGCCACCTGGAGAACGCTTCTCCCCTTGGTGTCCAGGTATGCTGCTGCCTGCGGACATACTAGCAAGATCGTCCTGACGAACTCAGGAAGACCCATTTGTGCACCCAAGATCAGGGGGGGCTCGTCCCATCTTCTAATTGTGGATTCACCGGACAGTTCCTCCATCGCCTCCTTCATGCTCTTCTGGAGCTCTTTTGCTGCTGCTGCTTCGTGATTGGCATCCTTGTGCGACACATACATAAATAGCTCTTTAGCTGCTGCTGCTTCGTGATTGGCATCCTTGTGCGACACAAACATAAATAACTTTACCGCAAACCTATCAAAGGCTTTATCTCGGTTCCCTCCATTTATTTCTTGGCCTTCACCAGCGTCTGTGGACGGAGGAGGGTGTCCTGGTCGAGAACTGCTGATGTCACGTCCAAGAGAACTTTTCTCGACGCCTTTCCGTCTTCCCATGAAAAAGAACTCCAAGTGCTTTGGATCATAGGCTAAGAACTCGATCAGTTCCCAGGTTTCCTTGTGGGTTTTCTTTTGCCTCTCCAGACGTTCGATCAAAGGGAACTACATGACGCATTGCAATTTCAATAACACTAATTAGGGCGAGCTGGGTCTGGTGCAAGATAAGCGGCGGTGTAGAAGAGGCGATAGCGAGCGATGTAGGTGCGGCAATGATCGAGAGATGTAGGAGCGACGATCGAATGGTACAAGTGCAATGACGATCAAGCAATGTAAGTCGAGTGGGTGCAGTGGATGAGCGGCGCACAAGTAGATGGGAAAGAGAGAATAGAAAGAAATATACGAGAAGTAGATATAAATTTAATAATTAAAAAATAAATAAAATTACGTGTCATACGTAATAACATGTATGATTTTTTTTGTTGACAAAATTAAATATGTAAGGAAAATTAGTATTAAATATTTTACCTTTTAGAGATCTCAATACTATTTTTTTAAGATATAAAAATCAAAATAAAAAATATTAATCATAATTAACTATAAAAAATAATATATAATTATCTTAGATCCATAAGTGTAAAAGAATCATTCATCACATAATAATCTCATAAGAGGTATTATGGGTTCGATTCATGGTGGTAGTAGATCCATCACATTTAAAGAAGAGGTGTTAAAAGCAGTGTTTTAGGCATCGTTTCAGTCCCAAGGGATGTGACAAGCGAAAAGACGAGAATGAGATAGACAGTTGTCAGCCTTATTGATAACACATGTTACCACTAACATGAGGCACCGGATTGACGTTTGGCATGGTCAACGGTGTTAGGGTACCATAAGAACCTTCTCAGCTAGGGTTTTCTTCATGTGGTTGCTTCCATGATTCTAGCACTGGCGAGAGCACCACACCTTTCACCGAGATCTCAATACTATTTTTTTAAGATATAAAAATCAAAATAAAAAATATTAATCATAATTAACTATAAAAAATAATATATAATTATCTTAGATCCATAAGTGTAAAAGAATCATTCATCACATAATAATCTCATAAGAGGTATTATGGGTTCGATTCATGGTGGTAGTAGATCCATCACATTTAAAGAAGAGGTGTTAAAAGCAGTGTTTTAGGCATCGTTTCAGTCCCAAGGGATGTGACAAGCGAAAAGACGAGAATGAGATAGACAGTTGTCAGCCTTATTGATAACACATGTTACCACTAACATGAGGCACCGGATTGACGTTTGGCATGGTCAACGGTGTTAGGGTACCATAAGAACCTTCTCAGCTAGGGTTTTCTTCATGTGGTTGCTTCCATGATTCTAGCACTGGCGAGAGCACCACACCTTTCACCAGAGCCTTCTTTCGAAAAGAGTGACAATTGTACTCGGATCCCAGGACCACATAGGATTTTATTACTCTCTTGTATATCAGTCAAAGTTTGGTTGAGATAGTCTGATCCGGAGGATTAGAGACTCCATCAAGGACTTTGATGGCACATGCACGGAAGAATTAGAAGAGTTAAGAGGGTTGATGCAAGAATTAGTAGTGCTAATCAACCATAATGATAACATAAAGAAGAAAGGTTTTTTTTATGAAATAACATGGAAAAAAACTTCATTAAGTTCACCTAATCAAAAACCTTGTATTAGAGGTTAAGTGATATTAATTTCAACATAGATACATGTAAATCGATTACATTTAAAATGAATAGATCTTGGATCGATTTTAATAGGACAACCTAGGAGAGAAGTAATATGGAAGAGAGATTCCTCATTCCAATACTTAGTAAAAAGATGTAATAAATAAATTCATATTAGGGTAGCATTGATTTTGGTAGTCATGAATTTAAAATTAGGATGCTATCGAATGAGTTATAAAATGTCATCATGAAAGTGCCAATGTCCTTCGATGATGACTTGAGTAGAATTCTGTCTCAGAATTGAATCGGAAGAGAGAAAAAATATATTTAAAATCTATAACAATAAGAGAGATACGTAAGGACCATAGTTTCTAGATGGTAGACTTAAGAATGAAAAGCTAAGAGAAACTTATTAATCAAGCAAGAAGATTACCAATTGTTCTTAATTAAACTTGATAAAAGTTGAAGAAGACGATTTGATCCTATCCATTCATGGGGATTTGTGAAGAAGATTACCAATATTAGCAATGGAGAGAGCAGTAGAGGCTGTGAAGAAGATTACCAATATTAGTAATGGAGAAAGCAGTAGAGGTAGTGAGGAGGACACAAGCCAGGAAGTGAGATGAGGGATAGTGGAGAAAACCTTGCTAGGGTCCAAGGGTTTAGGGGTAATAGCCTTAAGAAGCGAGAGGAACTGAAGCGGAAATGGAGGAGTTTCTTTGTTCTCTTGCTTTGCTTGTAAATATGACTTATTTCGTAAGTGCTTAGCTTAATAACAAATCAAACTGCCAGTTTAATATTTTAGTGATAGTGGGCACAAAAAGCCCTTATTTAGTTTAATATTAGTGAAATATATATGTACAAGGATTGTATGATATAGTACAAATTATGTAACCATTGATTTAAGGAAAAAATATTCTCTTCATATACCATGCTAATATAGTATTTCCAGCAAAGGATATCACATGTCTAATATGATTAAACTTTATATATTAAGTTTTTTTTTCAAAAGTAAAATTATATTAACAAAACTGTATAAATATAAGAAGAGCTCTGTAGATCATAGCGTGCAAAATTAACCAGTTGAGAGGGTCACTTTCCGCTCCAAACAAATATCTCTCTGGTTATTCTAGCATATGTTGTTAGCCAATTAGCAGTCTTATTCCTTTCCATATATATATATATATATATGTGTGTGTGTGTCGCAAGTTGAGGAAAAAAAATATTTTATTACTTGAAAAGACTACACCAACTTGATTGGGCCTCTGTATTTAAAATGAGACATTGATCTACTATATATATATATATATTTCCTTAGATATATATATATATATATACATATATGAGATATAAGAAATGAATTAAAACCCCCAAAAATATATCAGATATCTTTAGCAAAGTTTCTTAGATATATTATCTAAGGAGTGAAAATCGCCTTGCATAAGATCTACACCAATATCTTTGAGTTCGACTCAACTTAAATCATCTTAACTTTATCATGAGTAGT
The DNA here is from genome assembly GCA_001649415.1 of Musa itinerans. Taxonomy (NCBI): domain Eukaryota; kingdom Viridiplantae; phylum Streptophyta; class Magnoliopsida; order Zingiberales; family Musaceae; genus Musa; species Musa itinerans. The sequence continues at coordinate 46,473 of LVTN01001181.1, forward strand.
AACCCACAAACTATCTTTGACAACAACTACCTCATAGTAGAGAATACTTTCCTTTTCAATACACCTACACCCTGCAAAAAAAGGTTCATCAATATCATTTTTTAAAATAAACCCTACTCCTTCATAATCTTTATCCTTAACAAAATCATCATAATTAAGTTTTATTCATCCTATTTAAGGCCTAGTCCAAGACTCTCGTTATTAGACTCACCCTTACTCATTTCCATTATGGTTGTTGGCCATGTCATGATCTAGGATTAATGCAACAACTATATAAAAAATACCATGCAAAGAAGTAGACCTATGCTTGAAAACAATGCTCATTCTCACCCTCCACAATCACTAAAGAGCAATGGCAATGACAGCTCCAAAAAGCAACCCAGGGTCTCCCCCCAATTACAAATCTTCGTTAATCCAATCACCCTCATGCCATGTAGGAAAAGAAATAAAATACATATGCAATGGAGCAATAAAAAAAAAATAAGAAATGAATTCAGGCTCCAAATGATTAAAAGGACATATTTCAATATTGCACATACCTAGTCAAGTTAATCTGTCAATCATAGGAAGGTGATGGCAGGGTATTTTTGAACAAAATACCCTGGGTAGTAATAGTAATTTTTAGAACCTATGCCATTGATCCCCATACAACATAGGTTCATCATGTTAACTATGCAAATATTGATAAGGAAACTTACATGAAATAAAACCTTTCTCGTCATGCTTTCATAATAAAAAATTATCATAAGATACAATGGCAAGATCCAATCGACTTATGGTCTTAGATTAGACACTCCCAAATAAGAAATCCAACTTATGCAAATTCCATGAACTATTCAAAAATAAATCCAAAATTATACATGGATGTTCCATCTAAGAACATTACAAAACATGAGCTTAAAAGAAATCAGCAAATCTAAAACTCATAAGTCCATCAAAGCTCCAATAATAGAATCATTATTTATAAATATAGAAAAGTCATCACGTAATTTTTCAAAAGTAGTTAAAAATATTTGCCAACTTTAGATATATTTCGAAGATAAATACAAGTTTTAAAGGTCAACATAATCATACCACCTCAATCCATGGGCTCCCATAATTATTTAAGTATTGCAAAATCCTCCTCCTTTACAAGGCAAATTTCATAATATGAAGGCCCTTAATGCTCAAGCCTCCCTCATGCTTAGGAAGAGCGACCACCTCCCATGGAAAGAGATGAAGACCATGAGAGTTCTCACTATTACCCTAAAGAAACTTTATAACAGATCTCATAACCTTATCAAGGATAACATTTAGTATCCAAGACATGATTGAGGAATAAAGAGGAATGAAGTTCAGTATAGAATTAATTAGAACAATATGATCCGCTTGTGATAAACAAGTCCCCAACTCACAATTCTATCAACAATAGGCTACACTAAATCAGAAAGATGGGCTTTACTAACTCTTCTAGAAGCAATAAGTGTCCTTAGGTATTTAAAAGGAAAACATCCATCCTTGAACATAAAAGTGTGATAAATGTCCCTCCTATTACACTTCTATAAGTACTCTTTGGGAAAAAAAATGTTAGATTTAGATAAATTAATCCTTTAATTAGTAAGGGTCTTATAAAGGTAAAAAATATTTCTAATAGTATCACACAATCATTCGTCTGCATACATGTGATGATAAATTTTGAAATTACATTTAAAATTAGAAGGGGTGATAAGTTTCTTATTATAAGCATCATTAAGTATGAAAATAAGGATCTGAGCAATCAAAATATAAAGATAAGGAGATATTAGGTCACCTTGTCTAATCCTATGCTTACCCCTAAAGAAAGTCAAAAGGCTGACCATTAATGAGACAAGAAAAATGAGAGAAGATATAAATTAATTTAAAAAATTAGTCATCTTTAGTACCCTAATAATAGCATCTCACGATAAATGATTATAAGCCTCCTCGAGATCTAATTTAACCATAACAAGAGGAGACATTCTCTTACATTATACATAGAATGAGCCATATGGTAGGTCACCAAGATATTATTATGGATAAATCTATCGGAAATAAAAGTAAATTGCTCTTTAGAAATAAGAGAATCTAAACAAGTCTTGATCTTGTTAGCAAGGACTTTGGAAAGAATGCAGTAATTCATATTGCAAAGAGATATAGGATTGTTGATCTTTGGGATTAAAATAAAACAAATCTTAGTCCAATAAGGGAAAAGCACAACATGATAAAAAAAGTCCTAAAAGACTTGGATCATATAATCAAACATAATATCCCAATAAAATCTATAAAACTCTAAAGTAAAATCATTATGGCCAAGACATTTTCATAGACCTAGGGAATTGACAACTCTTCAACTAAATAGTTGACTTAAACAATCAAAGATCCTTGGAGAAATATCTCAATAAAAAAAGATTGGTCAAGATGGATGAAGCATAGTATGCTTATCATCCCTCCACGATTAAGCGTAAAAATCAATAAATTTGCTTCTAATCAGAATAGGATTCATAATAGTCTCACTATCAATTTTATCACCATGAATACAATTCCTCCTTCTATGATAAATAATCAAAGCATGAACAAAATCCATAACAGTCCCACTATCACTATGACAAATAAAAAAACTTTATATATAAATTTTATTTTAATTAAACAAAAATAATGATCATATGAATGTATTCATCTAACTTTTGCTTGCTGCATATCTCAGTCAGTTGAAGTTGGGACTGAGCTTTTGGCTTGCGCTCCTCTTTGCAGCAGAAAGCGGTAGAAGCAGGAGGGATAACCAAGAACAAAAAGAAAATGAATAAACTAGAATTAGGAGAATTTAACACAAGGAATTCTGATTCTATCAGCGTGTGGTGGGTGCATGTGCTACGTGTAATGCTTCTGAGTTCATGGAAACGCAATGATTGGGTTGGCTCGACGCCGTTGCATGCTGTGAAACGAGTACAATGGCCGGTGGTGACGATAATAAATGTATTCGTTTGTCTGTCTGCTTGGTAGATGAGGACTTCCCATAGGAAGGAGAGATGCAGTCGGATCCACGCCCATCACTTGATACTTAAACCGTTGATTTTGTTGTTGTTGGTGTGGCTGCTGTCGTTAGGACTGGGTTGACGTGGTTGACTGATCAATCCAAATAAAACAACGGCAAAGTATAGATAAATGAGTTTCTCAAATGACAAGCACTGCATCTACCGTTTAAGAATAAAATAATAAGCTTACTACGTGAAAATTGTGTTAGTATTTCTTTACCCATTTATTCTACGTGAAAATAACAAGCACTACATCTAACGTTTACCTATTGTGATATTGTGTTAGTAATAATAAGCTTACAACGTATGACCTGATAAACTATGAAATATAATTACAGGGTATGTTTGAGATAGTGAATTTGATGGCTATTTATTATATTAGCAGAGAGGATTTTTCTTAACTGCTCAGAGATTTTCTCATGTAGTTGAGGAAATCTTATTTGCTATCATACCTCCGTAAGATTGAGCTTCCATTAAGGATGTCGATCTTGGACTGATGCAATGAAAATAGTTTACGGGCGAGAGGCTTTGTGAGTGATACTACTAGCTGATCAACCGTACGCACGTGAGAAACACGTAGTTGATGTTTGACAACTTGATCTTGCATGAAGTGGAAGTCGATGGTAATGTGTTTTATGCGGGAGTGGAACACTGAATTAGCACATAAGTAGGTATCTCCAACATTATCATAATATATTGTAGGAGTAATGATGGAGTTGACATTGAGTTCCTTGAGTAGATTTGTGATCTAATTGAGTTCAACAACGATGGTGGCGATGACATAGTATTCAGCTTCAGTTGTAAATCGTGCGATTGTCTTTTATTTTTTAGAACTCTAGCTGATTGGAGTAGCTCCAAGGAAAACAATATACCCTGATGTGAATATTCTATTATCAAAGTTTCTTGCCCAATTAGCATCAACAAAGGCATGGAGATGGAGTGAAGCATTGTTGCGGAGAAAAAAGCCATGATTGAGGGCCCCTTTAAGATATCGTAGAATTCGTTTGACCGTAGACCAATGCGTAGTAGATGGTCGATGCATAAATTATAATGATTTATTAACTGCAAATGAGATATATGAACGGGAAAGAGCCAAGTATTGTAAGGAGCTAAGGACTTATCGGTATTGAGTAGAATCCGTAGAAGGGTTTCCATCACATAACTTGAATGATTCACTAGTAGAGAGGGGAGTTGTAACCGCTTTTGCATCCTGTATGTTTGTCTTAGATAATAGATCTTGAATATACTTTCTTTGTGATAGAAAGAGACTTGAAGATGTAAATGTTGCTTCCACTCCTAGAAAATAACTCAAGGTTCCTAGATCTTTGAGGGAGAATCGATTGGCCAATTGCTTTAGGAAAGCTTGAGTCTCTAAGGGGTCATTACCCATGACAAAAATATCATCCACATACACCAAAAGATATATTGTGCCTTCATTTTATTGTCGGAGGAATAACGATGTATCATACTTGGAATTAATAAATCCAATTAATGTAAAAAATGAGCCAAGTTCAGTATACTAAGCTCGTAGAACTTGACGAAGTCCATAAATATCTTTTTGTAGTTTACAAACATGCCTTAGATACTGAGGGTGGATGAAGCCAAGAGGTTGCTGCATGAAGACATTGTCAATTAAAGTCCCTTATAAAAATGCATTGTTAACATCGAATTGTCGTAAATGCCAGCCTTTTAAGACGGTCAAACTCAAAATAAGTCAGATTATTATGGGTTTAACAACGAGATTAAATGTCTCTGTGAAGTCAACACCAGGATGTCGATAAAATCCTTTAGCTACTAAACATGCTTTATATCTGGTAACGGATCAATCTGGGTTCTGCTTAATTCGAAAGACCCACTTACACCCGATAATATTTTGTGTGGGATGAGAGGGTACAAGAGTCCATATAGAATTATGGATAAGGGCATTATATTCTTCACATATAGCTTTATGCCAATGTGGAGATTTTTGGACTTGAGTAATTATGGTAGGTTCATTGGTCTTTGATGAGGATTTTGTGATAGCATGTAGGTCAAGGACTTATCATAGTTTAAAGATACCACTTTTGGAGCATGTTGTCATTGGATGTCCAAGGGCTATAGGTTATGTTGTAGGTCTAAGCGATGGAGATGTACTAATATGGCTTGGAGGTACTTCAGTGTCACTGATACCAAAAGAGTATAAAAGTAGTGGTTGTATTTTTGAGGGCAATACTTCAGTAGTATGGGAACCTTGTGAAAAAGGGAGAGGAGCAATGGAGGGAGTGAGGAGCTGCTGAACCGTAAGAAGAAGAGAGTGTGGATCCTGAGGAGAATAATCGGGTGGTGTTGTGGGAGACTCGTTTGACGAGATCGACGATGTACTCCAATGATGTATAATTGTTGGAGAAGGCCACACAATAGGAGACTTAGGGTTTTGAAATAGAAAGGTAGACTCCACAAAAATAACATGACGTGATATAAAGACTTTTTGAGTTTAGGGTTCGTAGCATCGAAAGACATTATGTTCAAGAGAATATCTAATAAAAATGCAAGGTTTAGATCTTGATGTTAGCTTATGAGAGGCATAAGGACGTAGCTATGGATAACATAAACAGCCAAATACTTTGAGTTTTTGAAGATTTGAAGATTTGTGAAATAGTTTTTCAAATGGTGAATGGTACTGAAGGACTAGAGTGAGCATACGATTGATGAGGTAGACGACAATTTGAAAAGTCGCAGACCAAAAGATGGTTGGCATGGAGGCTTGATGGAGGAGTATGAGATTGGTTTCAACTATATTTCGATGTTTGCGTTGAGCAGAACCAACTAGTTGAGGAGTATGTGGGGGTGACTTAAGGTGTTGTATACCACAAGTTGAGAGATAGGATGTGAGGGCTTGATATTCACCGCCTCCGTCAGAGTAAAGTGTTTTGATTGTAGACTGAAAGAAGTTCTCAATCAACTGTCTAAAGCTGGAAAAAATTGTTGAAACTTCAGATTTATGATGGAGAGGGTATAACCATGTATACTTGGTAAAGTAGTCTACGAAAATGACATAAAAGCTAAACTTGTAAAAAGAAGTGATTGGGGCAGGACCCCAAACATCAGTATAAATATTTTTAAAAGGTTTAGAGCATGATATGGAGGAGATTCTAAAAGAGAGTTTATGACTTTTATTGCTTAAATAAGCATCACAATGGGATATAATACTACTATTTTTAAGAGTAGGAAGAGAAAAACGAGAAAATAATTTTTGCTAGATAGAGGATGAGGGATGACCAAGACGACGATACCACACATCAATTGGAGCTATGATAAAAGAGTAGGCAGTGGCTGGGTGATTTGTGTAACTAACGACCACTCGTAAATATTGTCCTTACTCTAGCCTCAGACCAAGGATGCTCTCGTGCTCAAATCCTTGACAAGAAAGGAGTCAGGAAAGAATTCAATAGAGGTATTATTTTGGTTACAAAATTAAGAAACGGAAATAAGATTGTGTTTGATATAAGGTGCACACAAAACATCATCGAGTGTAAATATTGTATTATATGAACTAAGCGATGTGGAACCAGTATGAGTAATAGGAATTCCTTTATCGTCACCAATGATGATATCTTCATTTTTGCCATAGTTGTTGTGGATGGACAAGTTCTGAATATTAGAGATGATGTAATGAGAGGCGCCAGAGTCCACAATCCAAGTAGGTTTGTGAGTAGTTAGAGTAGTCATGAGATTCGCCTAAGGCCACTATGATGGAGTAGGAAGTTTGGGTCGAGAACAACAAACCTTCGTAGAGTGTCCAACTTTGTCACATAATTGGCAGACGACTCTTTGTTGGTTAGTGAGGTCAGGACTCCAAGGCTAATGATTATGGAAGTTACCACCTTGATAGTGATGATTGAAGTATTGATGATGAGGATGAGAGGGGTTTGGTTTGTGACCCATAGGGTCAGGAGGCAGCAAAGCCAAACCTTTGTTGACATGGTTATTGTACCGGTTGCTCTTTCTTTTGAATTTTTGACTGACTTGAGTTGTGATAGTTGGTCCGAGCAACTTGTCATCGTGCTTCAAATACGTCTCATAGTCAGTCAATTTGTCATAGAGTTCTTCAAATGATATTAGTGAGTCACGCGCCCGAATTGTTGTTGCCAGTTCTTTGTATTCGCTTCCTAGGCCATTAAGGGTATGGACTAGGACTTCTTCATCACTGAGGGAATGACCTGTTAAAGCTAAGTCATCAATGATAACTTTGATATTTTGTAGATAGTCAACAATGGTACTTCCCTCTTGTTTTATTGTCATTAGATTTAATAGAAGTCCGAGCATGCGAGTACGGGAGCGATTTGTCATGGTGTGCTTCTGCAGTAGTCGTACATGAAGATATTAGTGGGGCGATGAACCCAGTGACAGAGGCTTGAATAGCTTGGAGGATGAGGTGATCTTGACATAACCATAGTTTGTGGTTTGGATTTAGTATTGGACTTGACTCTTCTGGGATGTTGACCATTGCAGGTAGACACTAGAGAGAGCCATCAACGTAGAGATCATATCCAAATAGAATATTAGAAAGTTATACCCGCCAAGATGCATAGTTACCGCCTTTGGATAATTTGAAGGGAATGAATATTGTAGCATTGATAGTGATAAGGCCTGTAGATTGAGAAGTGCTATGGTTCCCTGTAGGGACAATAACTAGGGTGTCAGAGGTAGACGATGAAGATATTTGAGGATACGTATCTAAGAGAGTAGTCAGCCGTAGAAGGGTCACTGCAGTCGAAGGCTAAGTTGCTACAGTTTTATAGATCTGCTGGAGGACTGCAATATGGTTTGCAATGCTGAAGAGAGCTACAGCGCAAAACTCTACCGGAGGGCAGCACTAGTGGTGCACCAGTGAGGAGCAGGGCTTCTTCCAAAGGTACGGTTGCTATAGTCGGAGGCTAAGTTGCTATAGTTTTATAGATCTGTTGGAGGACCGCAATACTGTTTGTAATGCTGGAGAGATTTGCAGCAGTGTGTGAGAGAGTTGCAACAGTGTTAGCAGCACTGGAAAGAGCTGTAGTGACGCTGGAGAGAGCTGCAGCAACGCTAGAGAAGGCTGTAGCGATGCTGGAGAGAGTTGCAACAATGTTTATGATAGGATATAAAGAGAAATAACTTTGGTATATGAACAAATACTAGCAGGCCATAACACAGCGGAATTAAATGGAACCACAATAAAATAGAACACCAAGATATACGTGGAAAACCCCTCCAATGTGAAGGGTAAAAATTACGGGGCAAACTAGAGATAATCCACTATAATAATAATAAATATATAAATCTCAATCTCTTGCCCAAAACCTAGCAACAATCACTAGAGAATAACTGGGATACAAGGATCACGTCACTGTGCATAATATCTAAATCCTCCCTAAGTAATCACAGTAAGAATCTACTGTAGATCTGATCTAACCTAAGATGAAAGTACTGCTAGATGATTGAGAAGTTTCTCTATGTTGTCCTTGTCTTCTTCCCTTTCTTTCTCTTCCTTTTCTGCCTTGTTCTCCTCCTTTTCTTTGGAATCCTGTGGCTGCCAAAATCTGCCTAGTTGCTGCCTTTTTTTGCCTCTTTTTATAGCCACCACACCCTCCCAATATAAATTAGGGTTATGTTAAGAGGGGGTGAGCTATGGGTTGATAAAGCCCACTTTAGGCTGAATATGGGCTATCAGCCCAACAACCTCCCCCTTCAGCCCATAAGGGAGGCTATCCCATGACTCCTCAATATGAAGCCATGCCGACCAGCTATCGGCGTATCTCCTGTCTTTCTTTTGGTAAAGTCTTTGTTAACATGTCTGCTCCGTTGTTATCTGTGTGAATTTTCTGAAGCTGCAACTACTTCTCTTCAAATACATTTCGAATCCAGTGGTATCTAACATATATATGCTTTGACTTAGAATGAAACATTGGGTTCTTACATATATAGATGGCACTTTGGCTGTCACAATGTACTACATAATTTTTCTAGTTCAGCCCCAATTCTTGTAAGAATTCTTTCCTCCATGACATTTCTTTGCATACCTTTGTAGCAGTAATATATTCTGCCTCTGTGGTGGAGAGAGCAATACACCTTTATAATTTAGATTGCCATGACACAGCTCCCCCTGCAAAAGTAAGTACATAACATGACGTGGACTTCCTCGTATCTATATCTCTTGCCATATCTGCATCCGTGTAACATGTCAACATAGGTGGTCCACCTCCAAAGCTTAAACAAATCTTAGAGCTCCCTTTGAGATATCTAAAAATCCACTTCACTACTGCCCAATGCTCTTTGCTTGGATTTGTAAGAAATCTGCTAGTAACACCCACTGCATATGTGATGTCCGGCCTCATACATACTATCGCGTACATTAAACTTCCAACTGCTGAAGCATAAGGAACCTTTTGCATCTTCTCCTTCTCCTCATCACTTGACGGACTATGTTTTGAGCACAACTTAAAGTGACCTATAAAAGGAGAACCAACTAGCTTTGCATTACTCATACTGAACCTTTTCAATACATTCTCGATGTATTTCTCTTGTGATAACCAAATCTGCATGCCCAGTATTTACTTTGTTGGTCCCATGCCCTTCATTGCAAAAGACTCACTCAATTTCTTCTTCAACTTGTCAATTTTAGACATATCTTTCCCAAGAATAAGCATATCATCAATATAAAGTAAGAGAATAATAAAATTCTCACCAAACCATTTGATGTACACAATGATCTAAAGTCGTTCTTTTATATCCATTTTCTGTCATAAATGAATGAAACTTTCTGTACCACTGTCTTAGAGCTTGCTTCAGCCCATATAAGCTCTTCTTCAACTTATAGATAAAGTTCTCTTTACCTTTGACTTTGAAGCCTTTTGGTTGCTCTATATAAATTTCCTCCTCCAAATCACCATGAAGGAAAGCTGTCTTCATATCTAACTGCTCAACCTCCAAGTCTTGGCTAGCAGCAATACCAAGAGCAACACGAATAGAAGACATTTTAACAACAGGAGAAAAAATCTCTTCAAAGTCAATACCTTTCTTTTGACCAAAGCCTTTCACAACCAATCTAGCTTTGTACTTTGGTTGAGAACAATATTCTTTAGTCTTCAACCTGAAAACCCACTTATTCTTCAAGGACTTCATTCTATTTGGTAGTAGTACCAAATCATAAGTGTGGTTCTTCTGAAGAGCATCCATCTCTTCCTACATAGCAACTAACCACTTCTCTTTCTACTCACTTTTAACTGCTTCCTGATAACTCTCTGGTTCACCTGCATTAGTAAGCATCACATACTCATATGTAGAGTATCTTCTAGAAGGTTGATGTTGTCTAGAAGATCTTCTCAACTGAAGTTTGTTGGAAGTTGCTCTCTAACTTCTTCTTGCTCAACATGTCCTATAGGTATATCAATATCAGGCTCTACACCATCTTCCTACACATCTCCCCCATCACCCTGATATACTGGAGGAGTAACTAGGTCACAATCTGCTAATCCTTCTACATAAGTTTTGGCTGGTGCCTTCTTCTTCAAATCTTCAAAGGTTTGATCCTCAAAGAAGACTATATCTCTACTTCTGAACACCTTCTGCTTTTCTGGATCCCAAAGCCTGTAACCAAACTGATCATGTAAGTAACCAAGAAAAATACATTCTTTAGTCTTACCATCCAGCTTGGACCTCTCATTGTCTGAAATATGTGCAAATGCACGACAACTAAACACTCTCAAATGCCTATAGGAAATATCTTTTCCTAACCATACATGCTCTGCAACATCACTATCTAGGGCTATACATGGTGATAAGTTGATCACATCAATTGCAGTCCTCAAAGCCTCATCCTAAAACCTTTGGGTAGCTTGGCCTATGAAAGCATATATCTGATCATTTCCATGATGGTGCGGTTCATCCTCTCTGCAATTGCAATATGCTGAGGTGTACCAAGAACTGTCATCTCATGTTAGATCTCATGTGACCTACAATAATCATTAAATAATCCTGTGTGCTCACCACCATTATCTGATCTTATACATTTTAATTGTCTTTCTGTCTCCCTTTCAACCCTAGCATGAAACTCTTTGAAGACATTAATCACCTGATCTTTGGTCTTCAAAGCATAGGCCCAAACTTTCCTGAAAAAATCATCTATAAAAGTGACAAAATAAAGTACACTACTTATACTAGGAACATTAACAGATCTACTAGGAGTTTTTGTCCTCAAAGGACCACATACATCTGTATAAACACGGTCTAAGGCGTGTATTTTTCTAGATAAAGCAGGACTAGCAAATGAAACTCTATATTGTTTACCACCTAAACAATCAATACAAGGGTTTAGATGTGTACCTCTGAGGTCTGGCAATACCTCTCTCTTGGAAAGAGCTTGCAGCCCCTTCTCGCTCATGTGTCCCAATCGCCTATGTGTCATGGACTTAGCTGGTTTTGCCTAAGTCGTGCGGCACCCTTGTATGTCCATCCGCAAAGGTCAGCCTCCCTGAAGCCTCCCATAGTCCCTTAGGACCTACAAAAGAGAAAATGGTTTAGAGAAAGCGCCTCACTCTGGATCCATAAGCAAACATTTTAGGAAACACTTCATAGACAATGCAAATTACAAACAGACTTTACAAGCTCTGAATAATTGCACAACAAATGGTCAAAATAGTCTACTACAGACCGAAAATCTCTCATAAGTGTCAACATGACAACCTTTATTTATAAGCCTAAAGCGGCCACCAAACCCAACTAAAATGGGACTATTAAACCTTCGGCCGCCCCTCTACATGTTGTGCAAAGCATGAACATACCAAAAGACACGGACATACATAAGCATTACATCAAACATCCTGTTTAGAAGTTTGTCTATGACATTCTCCCCCACTCATTCCATCGACGTCCTCATTAAAGCCTTTGCTGACACTACAACTCCTAGCCTTTACTGAGTCTTCAATCTTCTTCTCCAACTGCAATGCGCCTTTAGGCTCCCAACTGCTCTCCACTGCTGTTGTTGAGCAGTCAAACTTTTGATCCGCCATATCGCTTCAACTCGCCAATGACTCTGACTCTAATATGGGGTTGGCTGAGTTGTGTTGATCCTTGTTGGTTCCTGCGGATCCTTCAGATGAAGGAAAAGACCATCCTTACTTTACGCTAGTCTCTCAAATGACTCATGCTGCTTGAACTGGATGGATGCTCATTGGAGCTTTAACGAGCATCGTCTCGCAAACTTTTGAAGTTTTTGGGTCCTTCCTCCATAAAATTCATTCATCGACCCTTCTTTCACTTAGTTGTCCCGTCCAAGTAGGTTCGCATCACTTCCGCTTTCAATTGGTATTTCGTTGGGAAATGAAGCGGACAATCTACTCTCAGTAGCACTGATCACCGTTGGTGAGGATTTGACAACTATTGTCTTCTATTATCTTCGAAGGATCTTTGAACTTGTGCAGAGCTCCTCTATTGGATAAATAAGAGAATTGGGGTACTCGGTTTTGCCCATTCTCTTAAGAGTTGAGAAGGCAAAGGTTACTTGACTTTAGTTGCCTTTGGGATTATACCATCTTCTCCATCAACTCTGCCGCCTATTCCACCGAGTAGTAAAGGTACAGCACCATGTACTGCCTGCTTCGTTCCTTGGTCGTACACACTTGCATGACTCGAAGTCCTTCACTTTCGGCTATCTTGATGAGAAGCTCATTGACATCGGTCTTACGAAGTTCTCTGGCCTCTTCCCTTCAGCCTTGTCTCGGTACTTGGAGTTTGCCTCCGCATACTCCACCTCATCGGCCCCTTTCACGACCAAGCGTCCTCCCTCCATGAGAACAAGGGATTGATAACTTCACAGAAGTCCCGCCTCTGCGGTACCATAGCGCTACCATGCCCATGGCCCTAGTATCTGTCACCTCACATTTACATCCCTTTTCTTCATGATCAGTAGATCTGCTTCTGTGGCACTCCTTTAAGTCTACCTCCATTCTAACCAATGCTTTGTTTTGGGTAGCTAAGTCCCTCTGGACTCGTCATCGCTTCCTCGCCCCTTTCAACCCCCTATTTCAACACCTCTATGTTCTCAAGCAGTTCCCCTTAGTTGTTGGAAAGACAGACTACAACTCCAATGCATGGCCTCTGCCATCATGTTGTAGGGTTTGCACCGATTCTGTTCTCCTTAGCTTCCTTGGTAGCAACGTTCGCTTACTCGACCTTGTCCTCTAACTTGTCGAGCTCCCTTAAGCAAATATGAGCTCTCGAGTGGTCCAACTCTAGAGCTTGTCATGGACAAACTTCTAAACAGAATGTTTGATGTAATGTTTATGTATGTCCGTGTCTTTTGGTATGTTCATGCTTTACACAGCATGTAGAGGGACGGCCGAAGGCTTAATAGTCTCATTTTTAGTCAGGTTTGGTGGCCGCTATAGGCTTGTAAATAAAGGTCGTGTCATATGGACACTTTTGAGAGATATTTGGTCTGTAGTGGACCATTTTGACCCTTTGTTGTGTAATTGTTTGGAGCTTGTAAAGTCTGTTTGTAATTTGCATTAGCTATGAAGTGTTTTCGGAGATGTTTGCTTGTGGATCCCGAGTGAGGTGCTTTCTCTAACCCGGTTTCTCTTTTGTAGGTCCTAAGGGACCATGGGAGGTTTCGAGGAGGCTGACCTTTGCGGACGGACACGCAAGGGTGCCGCACGACTTAGGCAAAAC
>LVTN01001181.1:73483-92671 GCA_001649415.1 Musa itinerans
GGGACCTCTATAAATATGAGGGATTCAGAGCCTCATAGGCTAGAGCCTTTGCTTGCCTCTCTTATTCTCCTCCCCCTCTCCACCTCAGAGCAGGCCTGGAGTTTTGAGGAGCATCGTCGCAGCCCTGTTGTGTGGATCACCGCTAGAGAGGAGAACGCTTGATCTCCTTCACCCTCTCCTAAAGATCTACAAGGACACAGGGATATACGATCTCCCTAGGTAACACAATCTACTATATACGCAGTTTTAAGTTTCGCAGATTTTGTGCACCAATCTTTGCACGACGACGAACATCTCTTTGGGAATAGAGGATTTTGTTTTCTTGTTCTTCCGCTGTGCATGTGATGTCGCCCCCAATATTTCCCAACAATAATAATATACAAATCTTAATCTCTTGCCCAAAACCCTAGCAACAATCACAAGAGAATAATTGGGATACAAGGATCATGTCACTGTGCACAATATCTAAATCCTCCCTAATTCTCCCCAAATAATCACAGTAAGAATCTACTGTAGATCTGATCTAACCTAAGATGAAAGCACTGCTAGATGATTGAGAACAATCCTTTGTGTTGTCCTTGTCTTCCCTTTCTTTCTCTTCCTTTTTTGCCTTATTCTCCTCCTTTTCTTTTGAATCCCGTGGTTGTCAAAAACTGCCTAGTTGCGGCCTTTTTCTACCTCTTTTTATAGCCACCACACCCCCTAAATATAAATTAGGGTTAGATTAAGAGGGGATAAGCTGTGGGCTGATAAAGCCCACCTTAGGCTAAATATGGGCTGTCAGCCCAACACTTTACAAGTTTGTAGTGTTGGAGATAGTTGCAGCAATGCTTGTGGCAGTTGATGACAAGACAACGATTCGCAATAGGCGATGATGGATGCGATCGGTGCAGATCACGGCTTGCAACCGAGTTCGATGGTCGAAAGGGCGACGGAGTCTTCAGCGGAAGACTTCGGTTGGCGAGGGAGTAGCAGTAGTCAGTGGTAAAAACAGAGGCTGCGATTGTGCTTCCTTTGGGAGCATTGCCCATAGAGAAGAGAAGCTTGTAACCGTCACAGATCTATGAGAGATCTGCAGTTCTATGAGAGGTTGCTGCTTGCAGTTCTGTGAGTGGCTACGGCTTCAAATACCACAGTGTACGTCGGGTCGAATGCTGCTCGACGAGGTGGAGAAAGAGTTTAGGGGAAGTAGTTGTCGAGGCGGTACTCTAGGAATCCGCGGTAGTCGACGGTGTGGTTGGCGCCCTTGTCAATGACGACAAAGGGTAGGGTGCTAGTCTTTAAGGAGCGGTAAAGCTACTCATCAGGAGGATAAGGGCAGAGACTGTTGCGGTAGTCGACGAGGATGAGGGCAGAGACATGTTGCGATAGTAGGGGAAGACAGCTGTCACTTGCTAGGGAAGTGCTGCAGTCGCTACAAGGAAAACGACCACTATTGGAAAAGTAATGGTGGGAATCGCCTCCAGCAATCATGTGGTGAGGAAGATTGACCGAAGTTGGAGGAGGAGAAAGAGGGGGAGGAAGCTACGGTCATTGCCGATCGAGATGGGAAGGGGAAGAATCTATAAGACGCAATATGTGAGATGCATGCGCAACTCACCGACCATAGGAGTAGGCTGTAGAAGCAAGCAGCCGCAAGAAAGCCGCCAACTCAAATAGGAGAAGAGATCGTCGCAGTGGCACTATTTGGACTCTCGATAGGGAGTGTAATGCTGGCCGTGCAGAGGAGGCTAGTTAGAAGCCTTCGAAGCTTCGATAGGAGTGGTGGCGCCGCTGCTTGAGGACTTCGCAAGTGTAGTGGGAGCAATGATAGCAAAGAACATAATTTCTCATCAATGAGAAGATAAGTATTATTCTAAGCCAATGGCTCTGATACCATGATAAACTATAAAATGTAATTACAGAGTATGTTTGAGATAGTGAACTTGATGGCTATTTATACATATTAGCAGAGAGGATTTTTCTCAACTACTCAAAGATTTCCTTATATAGTTGAGAAAATCTTATCTGCTATTATGACATCCTACGTAGGTACATAACCTTTTTTTCTATCCTTCAAACTATATGGAAAAATTAAGTGTATACATTCTCAATTGAGACGATAATGGGGCAAAATTAAGTAAAAGTTTCAAGTGTATTTACACTAAGAAAACATACCATTAGCCACTAAAATTTCATCATGTATTTAGATTTGTCACTAAAAAATAGTTTAGTGATAACTTTATCACTAAATAAATTTTTAATGATAATTATTGATTTATCACTAAAAAATTATCACTAAATCCACACGATTTAAATATTAGTGACAATGTTGATAACAACGTTGTCATAAAAATTTTTAATTTGTGATGAAAATCATATGTTGACAAATAATATTTTAATTAATAAGTATTTTTATTGCTGTCACCAAAAACTCTATTGGCGATAATATTGGTTTGCACTAATTTATATATTTATAATTATATATTAAATTAAATGGACTATGATCTGTACCGTAGAACTATAAACGATCCGACTCATTAAATCCTACGGCTAATATTAAATGGCTCCAAATTAAACCCTGGCCTGACTCCGGAATAGCGAGCGATTCTCTCTCCAAAAGAACGGTGATCGGTGGCGGTTGGTATCGACGATTGGCGACCGAGACCGGCGACCGGCGACCGGCGACCGGCGACCGGCGACAGGCACCACCTCCTCTTCGACGGTACCTCTCTCTCTCTCCTCTCTCTTCTCCCTTTTCCAACAGTAGCTACCTCTTTCGCCACCCACTTTCGCGGCACCACATCCCCCCCTTCCCTTCTCCCTTCCCTCTCTGTCTCAGGCAGCCCCTGCCTCCCTTCCACATCGTTGGTTGTTGAGCGGTTATTGCACAAAATAAGTCAAATCCTCCTGCTCTTTGAATTCATATTTTTTATTTTAAGTGCCACACTTTGACGAATCCTATCTGCTACTGAATTATTCCTTAGATTTCGGTTTCGATTCCATTCCAGCACTTAATCTTGGCATTTAATTACATGGTCCTATTTTACAACACGAAGAGCAATTGCAGCATCCTTATCAGATCACATTTCGATACTTTGATATGAAATTTTGTGGTTGTTTCTTGATTCTTGTCAGATCTTCTGTAGTTTCTAAAATCATTCTCCCATACATAGGCGAATGAATAACTAAAATAATTTGACATATTTTGAAATCTTGGTGTAAGCTTTAAGGAAATTTTGACATCATTAGTGGATTGCTTTGCAAAGAATCACGCAAATCTATACCAGGGACGTTTACAAATTTCAAAATAACAGTGCTTTACTGTTTGGCTGACTCACTGCTTACTACATGTTGATTTCATATCAGTGTGGTAACGCTCAACAGAAACCTAATCTGATGAGTTTAATCTTACTATATAAATTCTCCTACACATTCAATAAAAAATCCATTGAACTCTGATAGCATACTGGTTCTTTAACTAGGGAGTTTCCCCCAAACTTTATTTATGCTGACAAGGAACCAATTCATAATCACATTATCATTTGTCTAAATTTCTAATTTAATGGATGGATCTAGTAAGCACATCGTATATAAGAATGATCCGATTTCATGTTACTGAATGTTATGTTTGTTCCATTCAAATGGCCATTATGTATGTACATGCCTTTCAACTCCTAAACGTATAGTGCAGATTATCTTGATTCTTACATTTAACTTGGATTGACTTAATTTTCCTATCTATTTAGCATAGCGCCTCTCATGCAGGGGTTGATCTCTGCTAATGGTGCTAGGAAATTCCGATGACGGTTGAAATATCCTTTGAGCTACAATAAATAATTCTAGGAATTGATGGCTACACCTCTCCTGGCACACTAGTTGATGGTTACATATGAGCAAGACTAAGTTTATCTGTGGGGAATTGATTTTTTTCATGGTGACTTTTCTCCAAACCCTTCATATTCGGAAAACACCACTGAGCACGATTCAAGTTTTATTGGCAATAGTTGTATGAGAGAAGGTACGCTGATATAGACCATACTACTTTAGAGAATGAGATGATCATATGCACTTGTACTAATGTAGATGCTTTTGGAACTTCACATGAATATGAGTGTACACAAGCATCTATTTTCACACAAGATTTGTTTGACCCAGACTGTAGATTAAGTGTTACGTAAGATAATGAACTTGCTTGAGTTTGTTAAAGATTTAATGGTATATTTTGGTTTATTATGTCATGAAATATTTAATGCTCACTTATGTATGCATCAAGAATGACGAAGAAGAGATGGATGACAGCAGACTCTCTAGTTCATGTTCCAATTCTGGAAGAAACTCTTACAGATGATTTTTTTTGTCGTAGATGATGAAGTTGGCAGAAGGTTAAATCAGATGGTACCCATCCCTGTAAGTTTGTGTTTTCTTTTAAATTTCAATCTTGTTTGATATTCTGAAGAATGATTCTGTTGAACTATTTGTACTTGGAAGTGACTTGAAAGTGGACCAAAGGATCCAAGTGTAAGGTGGAAGCTTAAATCAATGGGCTTCATATGAAGATTCATATATGGGTAACAAAACACTAGGTGAACCACGTTTACCAAACGTTTGAGCATATAGTAAAGATCTTAAACTTATATTTTATCTCTAACACTTGAAGATGTCCTCCACTCTAATACACCATTTGAATGCTTTGATGCACAACTTTTACTCTATTGATCCAGCAGTAATTACATTATACGCTCCAAAATTGGAACATCTGCACTGCAAAATTGGAACAAATTCAGTTTTATCAGTTTATTTATTTACCTTTCGTTATTATGGTCCCATAAAATTATTGTCACTTGGTTTGGCAGCCTGTTTAAAATCAATGGAGAAATTCCTTCTATTGATGAAGCCCCTTCTCATCAAAGGCTTGTAGAGAGGTATGGCATGTTAACTTTCTAGCATTATGTATGTCAAACAAATTAATCTAGCAAGTTTGATTTACATATGCATAGCAAACATATTAAAATGATAGGGATAAATGATTCTGGTAATTTAAATGCATAATAACATATCTTGAAATTTATTTAGATTGTTAATATCATGAAGTTTTGAAACATTATAAAAATAGTTGTTAACTAATACATCCTTATTCATTAAGAAATAAGTGACCATCTAACTGCATGCTTCAATATTAGTTCCTTTATATATGCTAAATTTGTGATGATATCAACCTAAAGACTTGTGTTTATATAATTGGGCAATTGTGACTTTATGTAGGAAGTAGAAGACACTGCGCAGAACAGAATGCAGAGAGTGAAGACATGGACAATTTTTTTATGTTTCATGCAAGATGAGGAAGATGCAATTTTTCTTTTCTTTGCAACTTGATTTTCGGATAAAATGAATATTATAATGTAAAGTTTTAAATATCAATCTTTTTCTATTTGTATGTTGCTTATTGAAAAATTCTGATATGATTTTGAAACTCTTAAAAAATTATAGGTTGTCAAAAAAAAAAATTATTGATAGGACAGTCTGTCACTAAGTGTTATTTTCATCTAAATAAGCGTTAGTGACATACTCAAGTAGCTTGTCACTAAAGTTATTTTATCAACAATTTTAGTGATAGGTCAGTACATCACCAAATTATCATCATTCTTTTCATTTAATCAAAAATTAGTGACACTACTAGTTATCACTAAAAAGTTTTCGTCAAACCATTTGGTGATAGAATCATCCATCATCAAATATTATCACAAATACATTATTTCATCAATTTATTTATTTTTAGTGATATAATTTGAATGTATTAGCCACAAAAATAAGCTGTCACTAAAATCCATAATTTAGTGACAATTGTCTTTATTAGTCAATAAAATTTTTAACCACGGGACCGAGGCCAATGGAAGCTGGTGATAGCTTACATCATCACTAATTCTTTTGATGATAATTTTTTAACTTTTGTCCGTTGCTGATGATTATTTTTCTTGGAGAATTAAAAGACTACTTTATACATCTATTCAGGATTCCATGTGGTAAAATTCATGATACTCGACTAGTTATCCTAAAAATATAAAAATGTCCTAAAAATCAATTTTTTATTAGAATAAAAATAAATAAAAACATTCGGATTAATAAATCTAATTAAACAATATTGAATTGAGAAAAAAGATTAGAGAAATCCAAACGTGAGAAATATAGTCCTAAGACGTATTGTCCATTTTTCTGTAAGTTTGATTGAGAAAGACATCCTAAAATGCAACCGAGAGTAGATTCCTCTTCAAGAACAATTATAAAGAATCCTGAAGACTCTAGCACCAGTATATTGAAAAATAAAAACTATGAAAAGAAAAGAACTAAGAAAGATGTCAATAAGATGAGTTTTACTTGCCACCTCTCGTGGAAGTAGGAAGAATAATTTATTTCTTCTTCCATCCCATCAATGAATGTCATTCATGTTGCCCATATCCAATGAGTCATTGTATGCATATAACCGAGTCGTGCTGCTTGAAAGTTACATGCATAGAAAACCTCAACTTATCACTTGGTATATAAGGGTAATGAGGGAAATTTGATGTTTTCCTCTACTAGTCCCTCACAAAATATAAATTTTTCTTCAAACAAATAAAACATAATAAATAAATAAATGTTGGTGCATATACTGTATGGTGAATAAGATGTCTTTCCAAAAACTTAACTTTATTGAGTAAAGCATCCATATTAAGAAAACATAATGAATTAAGTTTCAACTAACTCACACACAACATCAAATTTGTTGTCTTCGCATGTTTACATTTATGTTTTATGGCTATGCATGAATATCTTATTTATTTATGAAAAATTTTAAGAATTACTTAAAACCTAAAACGTTTATGGATTCTTTCGTATAAAGTCATATTTTACAAAAAAATATCATTTAAAATCGAGCTCTTTT
Organism: Musa itinerans; assembly: GCA_001649415.1. Lineage (NCBI taxonomy): Eukaryota > Viridiplantae > Streptophyta > Magnoliopsida > Zingiberales > Musaceae > Musa > Musa itinerans. The sequence continues at coordinate 80,385 of LVTN01001181.1, forward strand.
ATATATTTATAAAGATAAGATTAGAGTGATATTCTTTTGCTGTAATACATTTATTATATCACATCATTTTGCTTATTAATCTACCAATCAATTTGTTGTACTACAATAAATATCTTTCATGGGATGTCCCAACACAGAGATTGATTTCTTATCGTTGAAAAATTCATTACAAAGCTAAACAATTAGTCGTATTGTGAGCCTTTGTAATATTGTGTTTTTTATGCGTACAATAATAGGGAGACATGATATAATAATAATGACTCAATATTTTATGTATTCTTTCCAATAAAATCTTTTATTAATGAGTAATCAAAACTACTGAAACTATGTTTTTGCAGGGCTTGCTATATGATATTTTATCCTTGTCTTCGTAGTTGCTAACTAGTGGTAGGTTTGATATAGCATCCTCTCAAGACAAAGCTCTATCATATTCTAAACATTAATTTTTATTTTTGTAACAGTATTTTTCTCACATTCAAAACCTTTTTTCTATTTGATTTTCATTTGGAGTTTCCCGTGAACTAAAACGTTGATCGCCTGATATTTTGTGTATAATTTTAATCAAAATTTCATTATTCATGAGCCATCAATACTGCTTGAACTTTATTTTTGCAGGTCTACTATATGGCAACTCATCCTCCTTTTCATTATTGGTTACTAGAAGAATGTTTGATATAGTATCCTCTAAATGCAAAGTTCTCTGGGGTTCTTGATATCGATTTTCATTATACATAATAATATTTTTTTCATATTCATTTAGAACTCCCCTCAGACGATCACTTTATCAGCTGGTAATCAAAATCAAGACACTGATCACCCAATATTTTGTGTACAATTTTCTTGTAAATCCTATTATTCATGAGAAATCTATTTTTACATGTATATCATATGATATCTCATTCTCATCTTTAAAGTGATAAGTGGTTGTAGGTTTGATATAGCATCCATCTCCTAAAGAATCCTATAAACTTTTTTTTCTATTGATTAATAATCATCATTAGAATCCAATCATATCTATAATATATCTTATTAAATTAGATAAATCATATAATCATATATCCTATTAAATTAGATAAGATCATATAATTTAACAATATATGACCTACATTTGGATGCCAAGACAAGGATCAGATATCATACAATAAATATGCAAAAATAGAGTTTGAAATTTGAATAAAATATTATAACATACAATAAAAATCAACATGTAAAAAATGAGAGAGTTTTGCATTTGAGTGATGCTATATCAAACCCACTGTTAGCTATGACCATGAAAACGAGAATCAGATATCATATGGTAAATTTGCAAAAAATAGAGTACCAACAATTTTGATACCTCATGAATCGTGAGTTTTAGATTGAGCTATCATTGCCTTAATTTCTATTATTGACTCATGATGTGATAGATTGTGGAAAGCTATAGATGAATTTGAGCAAAATATTATTATATATTAAAACAATCAATATTCAGAGAGAGCTTTGTATTTAGATGATGTTATATTAAACATACCACCAATAATCAACAATAAAGATGAGGATGAGATGAAGGGACACTGGCTTTCGATTCTTCTCTGTCGTCCGCAGTCACTCTTGATCTGACGATGTCTCTGGCCATCGGGCTCTTCCACCGGCAAATCCTGTTGTTAGCGTGGAATCGCAGACTTCTCAGATTGCTGCTTCCTCGGTGACTTGGGCCGGTGAAGGGTCACTGGCCTTTTATCGTGCATCGCAGGTGCTCGCGGCCATTTCCTCGCCGCCGGTGGTGGTCCCGCCAACGTGGATCCCTGCTGCTTACGGCGGAGGAGTCCCGCTCCCCCGTGCTCCTGCATCGTAGGTGATCGCGGCCATTTCCTCGCCACCAGGGGATGGTCCGGCCCGCGTGGGTCCCTGTTGCTTACGGCGAAGGAGTCGCGCTCCCCCTTGCATTTGCTATCGGTGGTGGTCGTTCATCGCTGGGAACCGTGGCATTTTCCTACCCGATGGTGGCCCCTTCTATATGGGTCCCGCCTCCATGATCCTTTTGTGGGCCCAACTCTCTTGCAGCTACAGTGTCAGCTTGTGGGCCTTGCTCCCCGTGTCCGTCGAGTACACGCGAGAGCTCGGCACAAAGAAGACGGATGAGAGAGCCATCTTCAAAACTACTAGATGCCATCTTCAATTTTGGTTTCTTATGCTAAAAAATCATCATTTATTGATTCTTATGGAGTGTTATTAGGTGGGATGCAGTAGTAGAAAAAAAAATAGTTGGCTTCAATGTTCTCATCACGAATTGCAGCAACAATCCAAACTATCATCTTCTTTCTTGCTCTTTCTGTTTTACAAGTTTATGATAACATTTGGGGAAAAGAAACGAACAAAAAAAAGTGATTAAAAGAACTTCATCGCTTGTTACCTTTCTGATCCTAATAATTTCAGGATCTGACTCAAAGAAGTAAATATTTATTATTCATAGACGATTTATTACTCATGGAAGAAAACCATAAATTTTTGTCTTTTGCCGTAGAGTGATTTGATTTTAAGAAATTCTTGCAGAATGCTCCATTTTCTTAATTCAGAGACACTCTTGAGCGTAAGCTGATATAATTGAGTATAAGTTAATAGAGCAAGTTAAAAACATGAAAGCTTTGTGCAAAAAGAAAAAGAAGTTGGGCTTTTCTCAATAAAACACTTTCGTCAATGTTTATGATAATTACTTGTATTGTTGTCGCTCTTCCTGGTAAAGTAAGAGATACACTTGTATTGTTTGGTATAATAAATATAGTCAAATACCAAATAATAAGTATAAATTCTAAGAGTATTACTTGAATTTTATCTTCTAAACTATCCTCTTCGAGTTTTTAAGTGCCTTTAAAACGGAGGTTTTATAAGAATTTCAGCAAAAACACTGTTTTTAACCATTTGATTCTCATCCAAAACATTATATATATATATACATATACATATATGTATGTATGTATATATATATAACACATGGCCTGGATGGCTTAATAACTAATGTCATCAAGAATGTAATGCTCAACTTTTTTTATTAATGAACTTTCTTCATTTCAAAAACAAAACAAAAAATGTCCAGGAGTAATAAATGATAAGAATAAGAAATTTTACACACATGACAGATGAATTCTGATAGCTTGCTTGATGAGTTTTTTGTTTTTTGTTTTTTTGAAAGGAAGAAAGTTCATTAATTAAAAAAAGTTGAAAATTACATGCTTGACGACATTAGTTATTAAGCCATACAGGCCAGTTAGTTTAATGCTGATAGACACAGAGAAAAATGTTTATGGTGCAGAAAACACAGCCGCAAAAGTTTAAAGCATGCCTATCGATATTTTTAAATAGTATTATTGATCATTTGGCACGTGAACTTATTTGTTTCAATTAATAAGTATCAAAGTCTTTGAGTTTTAACAGCACAGAGGTTAAAAAAACCCAGCAATTAATCTATTTTCTAATGGTCTCTTCTCTGGCAGCTGGTAACCTCCAAACGAGTCTGTGGCAGAGCTGGACTCCTTGTATCCTAACTGATGCATCTGAGTTTGGGCAAGCCCCTAACCCTAAAAGGGAAATGGAAGGATGAAGAGGGTGTGCAATGAATTTTTATTTTGGATCAGGCTTAGTTTGGAATATATAGATAAAAAATTAGATGCACGAAATTAGGATGCTTGTTTTACAAATAATTACTTAAAAATAATTTTTGTGAAGTTTTGCAACGTCCAGATAAAGCTTTAGGTCTTGGTGATTTGAGGCATGGGTTTGATGGCTCAAGTGGCATTCATGTTTATCAAGTTCTCTTTTTTTCTTTCTTTTTCTCTTTTTGGGGTTTTAATGAATATAATATGGATCTTTCAATAATAATTAATTGGACTGATTCGGTGTAATTAGCAATCAGTTAGTTTTAGTTATTGATTAACAAAAAAACAGGTGTAATTAATTGGACGGGCGCTGGCGTACCCTTAAGTTTGAATTCTTTGTTTCCGCTCACACAGTTTTTCCCAAGACTCTGCTTCTGCTGATTTTGCATTCATATGTTTTCTGTTCACCTTTGACTGGTTTTCAACTTCCACCAGTGTTTCTATTCAGCAATCACCCTTTGTAGCTTTCTTGAGGTTTTAGCATATTGAAGGCATTTTTTGAGTTTAATTCCATCAACCTTGCAAAATAATCAGAATCATAGTGGCTTGTCGAAATGGATCATAAAGTTCAATACAGAGATGATGATTTCCTCGTGTTACACCTAACTCTGGGCTTTGAGATAGACTTGAATTGGAAATGCAAGACCAAGGTTAAACTGTCCGACCTGCATTAAAAATTAAAAGGCCGATTCTGGACTACATTTATATTGCCTCTGAAAATATTAAATGTTAATGAGAAAGGTCAGGATGCCTCGATAGTCTCACGGCGGAAGTTCTACAAACAATTTAAAATACTTTGCACAAATAATCGCTGATTTCTTTCTTATTCTATCAGTTCATACCAAGAAACGCAGCACAGTTCCTTACCCTGTGAAGTTCTAATTAACATGACTATATGAGACCGACCCGTTTATAAATTTCTGGAGAACGATGAACGTGTTTACAGAACATGATAAGAACCCAATTAAAGATTGAACAAGTATCCAGGAACACAAATCAAATATCACATCTCCCTCGCTTTCCTTCGCGCTTGGCGTACGATGGCCTCGATGGTGACGTGAGGTGCGGACAAAGCCACATCTGCATCGTGCGATTCCACTGGACAATGCAATAACGTAGAATGGAGTTGGAATGATCCACCCACAGCCGAGGCATGCCCTTTTACACCCACAACGGAAGCCCAAATGCCACGAGTGAGTGCTGTTTAATATAGAAAAATAAAGAGCAAAACAAACATGCCCGTAACGCCACTCTCCACCTACCCACCACCCACTCACGGGGGCGTTCGACGATAACGGGAAAAAAACTATCGCTGCCCAGTAGAAGTTCCATGTTTAACTCACTGTTTGGACCCGACAAGGCGAGGTGGTGCTTCCAGTCCCACACCCTCATGGCCCCCCGGTCATGTGCACCTCCACGGTCTTAGTCTCGAGTTCTGTAGGGACGCTTTTCCAAATCGGATTTGTAAATTTGCGTCTGACATATCACATCCGCAAGGATTCCGTCTGTCCTCTCGCACACTCTCTCTCTTCCACCTGCTCTCATACAGTCACTCGCTTCTCATGCCATCATCAGACAAAATAATAGCCCAGCTGTACTGCACCTTCTTCCTCCGCGATCAACTTCTGCTCTTCTAATTACTCGACCTTTCCGCCGTCACTTCGTCTCCACCCTTCTTCTTCCGGGGCCTGAGCGCAACATTCATGGCCCCGCATTCCTCTACGATGGCATTGCTCGTTGCCCTCCTCCTACTCCTCATTGCCCTCTCCGTCCCCTCCGCTGCTACATCCGCCTCCCTGGCGGGCGTCAACTACGGGCGGGTGGCCAACAACCTACCCCAGCCCGAGTCCGTGCCCCGCCTCCTCGCCTCCATCGGCGTCGGGCGTGTACGACTCTACGACGCCGACCCCGCTGTGCTCCGTGCCTTTGCAAACACTGGCATCGAGCTCGTTGTCGGCCTCCCCGACCGCTGCCTCCCGTCCGTGGCCGCTGACCCTGCTGAGGCCCGTGCCTGGGCCCGCACCCACATCCAGGCCTTCGTCCCTGCAACCAAGATCACCGCCGTCACCGTCGGCAACGAGGTCCTCACCGGCACCAACGCCTCCGCCCTCGCACGCTGCCTCGCCCCGGCCATGGAGAACCTCCACGATGCCCTCGCCGCCCTCAGCCTCGATCGAGACGTCATCGTCACCTCCACCCACTCCCTCGCTGTCCTCGCCTCCCCGTCCTACCCGCCCTCCGCCGCCGTCTTTCGCCCGGACCTCCTCCCCCTCGTTCGCCCTCTCCTCGCCTTCCATGCCCGCACCGGTTCCCCACTCTTCGTCAACGCATACCCCTACTTCGCCTACGCGGAGGACCCTTCCGGCGTCGGGCTCGAGTACGCGCTACTCGATCCGGGGGCCGCCGATTTCACGGACGCGGCGACCGGCCTCCGCTACGCCAACCTTCTCCATGCCCAGGTTGACGCCATGTACCACGCCATCTCTGCGGCAGCTGCGCCCTCTTCTAAGGGCTGCAGGGTGGAGGTGCGGGTCTCGGAGACGGGATGGCCGTCTGCAGGCGACGCCAACGAGACGGGGGCGACGCCGGAGAACGCGGCCCGGTACAACGGCAACCTGATGCGGCTGCTGGCGGGGCAGAAGGGAACGCCGCTAGTGCCCGGGACGCCGCTCCGAGCCTACGTCTTCGCCCTCTTCAACGAGAACCAGAAGGCGGGGCCGTCCTCCGAGCGCAACTACGGCCTCTTCAAGCCCGATGGCACCCCGGCTTACCAGCTCGTCGGCTTCGCAGTACAACAGGACGGCAACTCCACGTCCACCGCCGGCATGGGCGGCGGAAGTAGCGGCAGCGGTGAGGGCTCACCCGGTGGGCTGGTCGGGGAGTCCGGGTACTTTAGCATCTCCACCGCCTTGCCGGTACGTTCCAGCCGAACCGCACATGTTCTTTGTTTTTCGCACCGCACATTTCTTACACGTATTTACTATATCTCACATTACATTTCCAATTTATTTCTAACTAAGGGGCAATTGGCTACAGAACTTGCAGCAGAGGGCAGCGGCAATGGCTGCAGCTGCGGCGATCGCAGGAGTGAGTGTGTTCTTCAGATTATTCTGACAGCCTACCCCAGTACAACCTTGCTGGCGTGCTGCAGCGAAAAAAATAATCAAAAAAAAAAAAACGTTGCTTTAGACAACTTTTGTACGATTTGTAATTTGTATTTACTCCGCGTTACTTTTTCATCTTTGTTTATTTAGATTACCGTTGAGACTATTCATCGGCGGTGTTCGTGTTGGCGACGACGTAATCTTAGTAATTTAACAAGGCAACTGGTGGCTGTTTATTTGGAATTTTCCTTCTTTTTTTTTTTTTTTTTCACTGGTGCCCGGCGCTGGGGAAAGCGTTCCAAATTTTGCAGTGTGTGGAACTTAGTTGTGGTTCACGTGATGCCTCGTAAATTGTGCTCTTTGGACGTCCCACCTCCACCCCCCGACGCCGTCGTGCCTTTCACCTACGTCATTTTAATGGGCGGACTCGAATCCGGCATGAAACTGGATAGCCAAGCCTTGCAATGGAGAAGGGAACCGGTAATCGTACACAAAGAAAACTTTCTATTTATCCAAATCACTTCTAATCTCTTCATATCCCAACCTCTCTTGGTTTTACCTTTAATAATAATATTCTTTATGTCTTTATCCACAACAAGACTCTTTATATCACTATCCACAACATCTTCTAAATTTTTTACCACCAATCATTTGTCACACCTGGCAACTTCTTTCGTATAAGAAGATAAAAATATATATTTTTATATTTTTAAGAAAAGTAAATTATTTATTTTAAGAAAATCTATATTGCAAGGAACCTGTTACTTTAGTACTTCAGCTCATCCTCACCGATCTTAATATTTAATGAAGTTTCTTTTCCAACTAACTCAATGTGTCTTGTTTTTTTATCATGTTCATCTGATCTTTAATTTGATGCTACTAAAATGTGTAATCATTTTTCATATGTTAGATTATGTGATCATATTTAATTGGAATAAGATATATTATAGTCTTAATTAGATTTCTGATTAGGTTTATTAATCAATAAAAGGGAAGTATAATTATAGTAATTTTTTTTATTGGGATGATCTTAATAGGAGTGACTCTCATAATTGTTTATCATAAGCCCTTTGCTCTTGTATATAAATAGATAGAACTTTTTAGTGACTATATATATATATAAGAGATTATGATCTATTCTCATCTTCTCTTAGTCTATATTTAATTACTTATAGTGGTCCTATGAAGAAAGGAGAAGGCGAGTCTCGTTCTCCTTGCATATCATTTCCTTCATATCACACAGTAATACGTTTGTAGATCATGACATCGAGAGGCAAGTATCCTAAATTTAATATATTATTATTTGATTTTATATTCTAGCACTAAAGTTTTCTGCATAATAGTACATAATTATAATTTTTATGCTTACAATTACTATCTGAGTTAAGTATTGAAATCAAATATCCTATCTCATAAAGTATTAGATTTGTTTTATGTTATCATCCTTTGCTTGCAAAGGATGATCCGATGTATTTTGTTTATCTCGTAGTGGCCTGCTTATGGGCGATAAAGGTTTCTCGCCCACAAAGGTGAAAATGTGAATGAAAAGTTGTTGCCTAATCTTGACCGATGGGCTGCATCGATAATTTACTATCGACATTAGTGTTATGAAAGCCAATAATCTACCTTGGTCATTGCCCCTATCATAAGTCATGATTGTGCAAGAGGCAATATTGCATGCAGCTACTACATAAGCCATAATGGCACTGTATATGGCAATGTTGAGGGTTGTCACGATAAGTGGTCATTAGTGAGTGATCACTTGTGTCAGCAAATGGCTTACTTTCTACAATGGTATAACATAGGTCTATGGCTTGCTTTATCGTTGATCCTACCATGGGCAATGGACTACTATTGATAACGTCTTAGAGAGTGATCCGATGTATTTTGTTTATCTCGTAGTAGCCTGCTTATGGACGATAAAGGTTTCTTACCCACAAAGGTGAAATCGTGAATGGAAAGTTGTTGCCCAATCTTGATCGATGGGCTGCATCGATAATTTACTATTGACATTAGTGTTATGAAAGCCAACAATCTACCTTGGTCATTGCCCCTATCATAAGTCATGATTGTGCAAGAGGCAATGTTGCATGCAGCTACTACATAAGCCATAATGGCACTATATATGACAATGTTGAGGGTTGTCGTAATAAGTGGTCATTAGTGAGTGATCACTTGTGTCGGCAAATGGCTTACTTTCTATAATGGTATAACATAGGTTTATGACTTACTTTATCGTTGATCCTAGGCAATGGACTACTATTGATAACATCTTAGAGAGTCAAAATGATAGGACTCTGGCCACTAGCGTTGTTAATGTGTGTTAATACATGATAATTTCCTATAGACATGCTTGTTAGCGGCAAGGTTGTCGGAGGCTACGTGACCCACGTTGGTGGTTTGGGTGCTGCTTGTGGATGGCAACATAGTATTTGGGCAAAAGGCCGAGGGTCATATGGCAACTATGTGATGGAGATGCCATGGTGAGATGGCTATGCACAGCGCTGGTTGGGCATATGCGGTCAACAGTGCAGCTCCTTAAGCGATGCCAAAAGACTTCTTGGGTGGCCGTTATTTGGGTACTGCTCCTAGTGACGACATAAAAGGGCGACCGACGAGGCATTGCGATGCAACACATCGGGCAAACTGTAATGAATAGTAGTGATTTGGATGGTTTGTTATGCGATTGACAGCAGCGCACGATGGTGGCATATCATTGCCAACAAAAGGCAGAGAAGATGCTGTAGTTCATGCCATGGGGAAAGAACAAACCATGGGGAATGAGGCTGCTAGGGGATTATGGTCAAAATCAATTTTGACCAACATTTTCCCTAAATCTGATTTTGACTTAGTTAAAATTTTATTTTTTTATCTCAAATCAATCATATAGATTCTGACATGATCAACCTCGATTTTCACTTAATTTGGGAAAATTTAATTTTGACTAATTTTTGTTGAAAAATCTGAGGTGACATCATCACATACTTAGCGAAAGAACAGAAATAAAAATAACAGATTTTTTGTAAAAAAAAAGATTTCTTCTCATAATGCAAAAATTGGTACGTAAAAACACGTGAAACTAAAAACTACACATAAGATAATTACCTAGGGAGATCATATATCATTGATTTTATATAGATCTGTAGAAGAGAATGAAGGAGGTTAACCGCCCTCCTCTCTAGCGGTGATCCACATAGTATGAGCTACGAAGACGCTCCTCAAATAATTGCTCAAATCTCCTTGTTGCGTGCACCTCACAATCAAGAAGGGACCGATCATTCTTGATGTCCACACGCCCTAAACAAGGGTTGTTGGTTGAGAAGGAGAGAGGAGAGAGAAAAATAGGAGGTGACAACAAAAAACCTAACCTATGACTATTTGGTTCCCTCCTATTTATAGACGTCTCTTGTCAACTTAACCCTAATGGATCGTTCCTTATTGGGTATTGGATCTCCATCCAATTACCCAAGCCTATTAGATTAGTGGATCTCTACCTAATAATCTCTTACCAACTCTTATTGGATCTCATCTATGAGATTCAATAATTCAAGGGCTCCGATGGATATCTCATATCCGAACCTTTACTCATCGCAACACCTACCATATGTGTGTAACCCTCTAGGCCTAATATCGAGTTGGCCATGAGTCATACCTATTAGAACTCCTTCTGGCTTAATGAATTATTATCTTCATAATAATTCACTCGACTCATCGACTCCGGATGTACTATGCCACTATATAGGGGAATCCAATCCTTTGGACATATTTGTCCTTAGTTATTGTATACCTATAGTCCTTTATTCATTTAATATTTCAAAGATCGTATATTGGGCATGGTGCTGTCAGGCCCATACAGTTTCTCCTCGAGTCTCGCTCTAATTAGATTCTCCCGGAGAACTATTTCTCTCTCAATCCGAATGACCTTGGCCAAGGATTTATTTGAGCAAGAACATATGTAATATTTCTCTCATGATACCGAGAGTGAATAATCCTCTATTGATACTCAATAACCCTTGTAAAGTTGGTTGCCACTCCCGATGATCGGTTGTGGTAGATTTGGAACTTTCAAACCTATAAGTTCGATATCAAAGATTGAAGTACTTATACAAGACATCATTGTTTCTCTAGTCTAAGGACCAGGTATACTACTGGGATGACGGAATCGTTATTTGATCATGAGGTATCATCAACCATCCAACATTTCATAAGCGAATCAATTAGTGAACTCATTCTCCAATGAGCACTTGCACCGTAGCACTAGTGTCCCCACACGAGCAGCTATGAGACTAGTTGCCTCCATCATATGGATGGGTATACAGCATATCAGTTTGTCCAGTTATCTCAATGTCCCTCTCGAGTAACCTACGATCAGGATTATTTAGGATTTGTGTTTAAAGGTGAATCAATCTCATTATCATGATCTCATTACGATCCGATTGCCATTACACAGATCCATGGACATCACAATATATTTATACATCAAGCAATCTCTCACTTGACCTAAAGCCAATCACTTATGTGTTTGATCCCCATTAGACCTTTGTGATGCTCAAAGGCAATCTAAGATAACGACTTTGTTAGTGGATTTACGATGTTATTGTCGGATGAAACTCTTTCCACTACCATATCTCCTTATGCGACTATCTCTCTAATCAGGTGGAATCCCCTCAGAACGTGCTTTGACTTTTGATGATGTTAGGATCAAGAGCGCACTAAGTGGGGGTGGGGTGAATTAGTGCAGTGGTAAAAGCTACGTTGGTTTGAAAAACTTCGTACGATAAAAACCAGTTCCGACGAAAAACCGATTTCAAAAACTTAACTTGAAAACGTACGTAATGAATTGAAGGCAATAAGCACTTAAGGAGGTTTACAGTAAGGTAATAACAAGAATAAAATGCAAACTAGAGAACACAATAGTTTTATAGTGGTTCGGTCGTTGTGACCTACATCCACTCCGTCGATTCCTCTTCTGTCGAGGCCACTAGCATCCATTATCGGTCTTCCTTTAATAGGCGAAGACCAACCACCTTTTACACCCCTCTTCTCCTTTTACCGGGTTTAGGAGATAATCCTTACAAGCACTCACTCTTCTCTCTAAATAGAATTCTAACACTTAGACTTGGAGGAGGGAATTTCTAAAGAGATTGCAGCAGTGTTTCTTTGCTTTTAGACTCTCTGTGCTCGTGTGTTTTAACCAGGGATGAGAGGGGTATTTATAGGCTTTAAGTTGATTCAAACTTGGAGCCTAAAACTTTTCCATCTCGGGTTCCCCGGGCACGGGCGGTACCACCGCCCAATGTCAGTCTGACACTGACACTGCCTTGGGCGATACCTACTAGTCATAGGTGCCCAGCAAGCCAATCACGTGAGTGATGGCACGTGTGACTTGATACGGAATCTTTTTTCTTATTAAATTTTGGTATATATCACTTTATATTAACTATTGCATATATGCATATATATATATTGTGATGTCCTTGGATTTGTGCAATGGGAATCGGATTGTGATGAGATCACGATAATGAGATCGATTCACCTTTAAACACAGATC
>LVTN01001182.1:1024-41690 GCA_001649415.1 Musa itinerans
GTACCTGATAAGCTTCTTCCTTTCCTGCACTGGCAGTCCCATGAAACACAACATACTGCATGTCTGTGAGTGTGCAAATGGTGTCAAACAGAAGCTTGGGCCGGTCCTTGGATCTCAAGATTACCACAGTGTAGTCCTTCTCGGAACAGTCCATCACAGTGACTTGGGGTCTAGATTTATTCCCCACAGCTTCTTTCACTTCAACCCTCTCATAATCCCGGTCATGGAACATCATCTGATGCAACCTCCTCTCTGTGTGGGTGAGCCCCATCGACATGGTCATCGTCCCCATCCTTGGATCATGATCACCTCTAAGAACATTGCAGAGGAGCTCCTTGAGGGTGGAGAGCCGTGGGGGGTCTTCGATTGCTCCCTCGGTGGACTCATGGGTGACATGAAGCACTGCTGCAACTCTGTTGTTGTGTGTCCATAGCTCAGCTTTCACCACATGACTCATCTGGGTTGCAAGAACAGCGCATATTTCGGATAGCAATCCAGGCCTGTCGGAGCCTGTTATCTCAATTAATGTGTCCTCTGTTGACGGCATTATACCGACTGAATTCTGAAGCTTGGGGAATAAGCAAGCCTCTGACTCCAGGGACTGGACAAACGTAATAACAAACAGAAAACAATCAAGCTGATGCCATTTATCTAACATGTTCGTCAAGCAATGGTGGCAAAGTTTGTCTCACGAAACTGGTGATTCGAGCTGATATATATGAATGTTGAGAAGAACAAATGAAGAAAAAGATGCTAGATTCGGATAGAACTCATCATGTATGTTATAGTTGAGCTAAAAGTAATGGAAATGCCACACTAAAAATTTTAATTAATACCTTTTTTATGTAGGAGATGATCTCCTCGTCCCACAGTTTGTTTCCATCGCAGTCGGTCACATTAAATACTGGAAAATGAGAAGAATTAGGAACTATTGCTTCCCTTTGTTTGATCTTATTGAGACTCGGAGAGCATACCATCCATGAACCAACTTCCATCCGAAGATATATAGGCCTTTCTGATGACAAGGTCCAGATCAGTGAGGACTTGAACAACTTCTAGCAGAATCCCATGCTTGTTGACACTATCCACCTAAAACAATGAACACGTACAATATATCTAAGAGACAATTCATCAAAAACAAAGCATGCAACCTTTGGTTCTGCAGTGATTTAAGCTTATGTTCACTCAAAAAGGCTCTCACTTACTCTAATAACTGTTGCATCACCGCAAGAATCATTATCTATCACAACCCTGCATTGCAGAACCAAAGACATGAGGTGAGATTCCAAAGAAAAAGTTTGAAGCAAAAGTAATGAGGTAGAATGAAAGAATCTTAAAAATGAACAAACAACAACAAGGAATCCTTTTTGATTCTTTTGCGAAGATTCGGTGCTCAGAAAGGCCAAAGCAAAAGCCATGGAAAAGGGATTCCATCCGATCACAACATGACTCAAAAATGTGGAAGAACCCTAAACCAATGAAGACCCAAAGAAAAAGTACAAACGGAGGATTACTCACCACCTAATAATCACATCCAACACAAGATATCTAAGATTGAAACAAACCATGCTGAAATGATGTGAGAATAAGAACCAGAAAAGAGATGCCATTGCAGAGCCCAGCTGACAAAATAATTCAAGCAGATCAAAGCATCCAAAACACTAAGAACACTAAATCAAGAACAGAGCGAACTACACAAAACAAAGATTCTTACATAAGAGGAAGAAACGAAAAGCTACACAGGAGAGAAGGAGCAAGAAATTCCTAGGAAAGCAAACCCAATCATCTCCCCATAAACAAAGCAGAAATGAAAAACCATATCTGCTCATCTCTTCCAAACGGAAACTTTAGCACAGCATCACAAAAAAAATGCAAAGTCCTGCAAAATAGACCACATACCAAAGCAATATGCTCCAAGAATCAAGCAATTACATCAAAGCAAAGAGTGCGCAGAAAGGAAGAAAACAGGATAGCTAAACTCATATCACCTCGGAGGGTTCATCCTCCTAATGAGCTTGGCGAATTCATCGTCTTCCACATCCATCTCCACCTCCGGGTACCTCCTCATCGCCCCCAAACAAGTGAACTAGACCAAGCCCAAGAGAAAAGAAAGCTCCTCTTCTCTCTACTTCTCCCTGTATATAAGAGGTGTACAGGGAAAGTAACTTTTGTAAATCAGTCCCTACAATACCTGAAATTTTATTTCTAATTCCTTAAATTGATATATGCCCTCGACAGGGTAGGTATTTTGGGCATTTAATAATTTCCAGGGATTGATACGTAATTGTAGTTTGTTCATCTCCATCTCCCGCGATCTGGACATGGCGATTTCCCATTGGTTCGGACGACTGGTTGCTGTGCTGATGGCGTGATTCGAGAAGCGTACACCTGTTATGATATTTTCACGGATGGATTCGGGAGACGGAGTTGGGGGAGGGGGGTGTCCGATTAAGCGCCGGCGCGCGTGTCGGGGGGAGACTAAAACGTGTGAGGTGTTTGCCACGTGCGGATTCCGGTTCAGCTCATACGTGTGGGCCGCTTCCCGTTATTTCGGCGGTGAGACCGGAGAGAGTGACCGGTTCTCTCGGCGACCCAAATTATCTTGTACGTATTATGTATCCACGCGCAGAGTCAAAGCATCAAAGAAAAGGGGCGTATTTGGATTTATAATAACTTAATGCATGCTTGTCGAAATCCATTTTGAGTTTTCAACGCTGTGACTGGTTCTTGAAAAGCCATGTATGAATCGACAAATTGAAGGATAGAATTATATAATAGTTGATCAAATATCAAGTGATAACATCTAAATCAGGATACGATATTTAGTATGAAGATAATGGGAGGTGGATATTGTCGAGAGGAAGTTGTTTATGTTTTGATCAGTCAACATAGTTCGTTCGGATCCACATGTATAGAATTATCTGATGTATCATCTAAATGAAGACTAAAGTTGCGAGAGATTTCTCGACTAGGTCTATTCGATGATCAAGTTAGTAACTCAATGTATACGAGTGTGAATGCGAGTGATCAAAAAATAATAATCCCCTTATTTTTTTTCTTATGTTGATATGAACTTTTATACTTAGTCATAAAGGGATAAATAATTTATAAAATATATTGCGGAGAGGCAGCCTCCAACCACATTCAATAATCTCTTCTTAGCCTCTTGTCCACGTGGACGACAAGGAGGTAACCACATGGGCAAATGGGTGAAGAATGACCTGTCTTATTTTTTCACCTTGGATACTATATGATGGTTATATATCAGATAACGATTAGCTAACGGTATACTTCTTATCATTTATGCCCCCCTATGTCATATTTTGAAACTCTCGTGAGTGGGGTCTAAAGTGTGGCATCGAGTTCCTCCAACACATCAAGTTTATAGCTCTTCGATCCATCATCAACATGGTGGCACGTCGAGTTCATCTGATATGTCTAGTCCAACATGCCCAAGCACTGCTGGTGGTGTTCCATAGTCGACCTAACCCTCATATCATCGAGGGACATACCTTGGTCGAACGGGGTCAAGTTTCCTTACCTCCTCATCTCTTCCGACCTTCACGCCTCGATGGAGGCAAGGGTCAAGCTTCCCGACCTCCACATCTCGAGTAAAGGTGAAGGTTGAGTTTTGTAGATTCATGTGTCTCGGGCACATTTTATCTTATGTCTCCTACCGTGACGGGTTTCTCCTAATGTAAGTTGGGTTTTTCCAACTCACATGTCTTGGATACATTTTGTCTTATACCTCCTATCGTAGCAGGTTTCTTCTTACATGAGTCTGATTTTCTTAGCTCATGTGTCTCAAGTACATTTTGCTTTGTATCTCCCATCATAACTGGTTTCTTTTGATATTGGTTGGGTTTTCTCGACTCACAAATCTCGAGTTTATTTTGTCTTATGCCTTCCGTCTTGGTGGGTTTCCCGACTCATGTGTCATAGACATATTTCATCTTGTGCCTCATACTGTGATGAGTTTCTTCTAATACGGGTCAGGTTTTCCCAACTCATGCCTCAAGCATATTTTCTATTATGCCTCCTGTCGTAGTAGGTTTATTCTGACATGAGTCAGGTTTTTTTGACTTGCACTTTAGATATTTTCTGACATGAGTCTTGTGCCTCCCACTATAGCATGTTTTTTCTGATATGGGTTAAGTTTTCATAACTCATGCGCCTCGGGCATATTTGGTTTTGTGCCTCTTATCATGGTGGGTGTCTTCTAACACGAGTCAGATTATTTACACATTAGTCACTTTTACACTTTTTGAGGTGATCTTCACATATCGTTCACTTTTGTACTCTCTGAGGTGGTCTTTGCATATTGATCACTTTCACACTCATCAAGGTGCCCCTTTATCAATCGATGTCCCTTCGGAATCGATTCGAAGAAATATTTTTATCGTGGGAGGAGAGAGATCAATCCATTCTCTATAAATTCTCATTGACCATGGAGGGTAAGGTTGATTTTTTTATTTGATCCTTGAAGGGCCCCTTAGGAGCCTTCTCTACTTAGCCCTGGTCCTCTACAAGGTGAATCGGTTTATGGGTTCCTCATCCTCTCGGTGCGTCGGCTCTGTAACACCTCAATCTTTTAACATCTTATTCTTCTACCTTTGTAGGTCGGGATGTTTTTCCTTTTTTGCATTAGCTCCTCCCGATCTCATGGTTACCGGATGATCAAGGAGATTGACACTCCATTCTTGGATAACTAGGGGCAAAGGAAGTATAGACCCGTCCCTCATCGAGGCAGTCAGTTCTTGTAAACCTGAAGATTCTTCATGACTTAGAGTTTATGAAAAGCATGTACGATAAAGAGTCAGTGGTGAGTACACAACTATTGAACCACTTACGGACTAGGTACTCCATCCTGTTTAAGTTTGATATACAAATCTCTTGACCTAATTACCGTCTATTCGACCATATATTTAGATAATGTTGTTTATCTTTTAATACTCTAGAAATATGACTTCATTTTCCCCTCCACCCGATGATAGTGTTTTGCCTCTAATTGTGAAGGACATCACCTTCATAGATAGCACCCAACTCATGGCTTTACTTAGTGGCATTCATCGGGGAATACTAGTATGCCGATATTATCTCAATCCATAAACTCTTTGTTGCCTACTCTCGATTATGCAAGAGGAGAAGCGATTATATCCTAACCACTCAAGAGGGCTTCAGAGTTAGTAGTGCTCTTCTAACAATAAAAGTTGGAAAGTAGGTTTATTCATCATAGGTTCATGTTATGATTGGGGTTCAATCTTGCCTAGTCAGCACACTCTAAATATAACACACTTCCCTTCTTGTCAAATGAGAAGGTAAATCAAGTGCTTCGATTGAGAAATATACTCTCTTCTTTTGAGCCTAATTAAAAGATGGATGAGGATTGGTTGATCGATATGGTTCTCAGCTTGGCTCCTCAGGGTATGACTTAAATACTTTATCTTCTCACTTATTTTTATTATTTTTAAATTAACCCATATAGCCTCTTAACTTTGATCTCCTACAAGTATGGACCTTCGAGCTTTGATGAAAAAAGAAACTAGTTCCTCTTCAAGTACGACGGTAGCCTCTTAGCTCCTCTAGCTATTGTTAGTAAGTCATCAATAGAGGCATTGGGCCCAACTTGATTCAATCATCCTTCTAGCACCAATAAGTTAAAAAAGAAGAAGGTCATGAGGAAAGTACCTTACCCTTGATAGGATGAGGAACCCGAGGCGAAGCAGATTCCCGTAACGAACAAACTGCCTCCTGCCTTTAAGGTGTCGATATTCTTAGAGAGCCCCCAAAACTCAAGGTCCTCATCAGGAAAATGAGAAAAGTCATAGAGTTCAATGTTTAACTTATACAAGGGCAAGTCCTTGCCCTTTGCAATATTGTAGATAGCCAACCTATTGAACCCAACCCTAAACACACCGTTACAGCCAAGATCAAAGGGTTTACAAGAGAAACAAAAAATATGGGGCGAAGACGGAACTATAAAGCAATACTAGTGAGGGTCTTTATACTCGAGGGTGGCGAAACAAATTTATTATTTCCCCTTGGAGGTTTTGATCGACACGTGTTACCATAATGAAGTATTGATAAGTTAAGTCATGATTAGCCCTCTCAGTTCCTTTTTGCTTACTCTTTTACCTTTGGTTTGTAGCATCACTATTACATTATGGCCCTTATTGACCATGTACGAGGACATCAACTCCGTCATTCACCAGTAATCTTTTATGATCGATAATCACCATAAAGAAGTGGAGGGGCTAAAGAAAAAGAGCAAAGACCCTACACTTGTTACTGAGGTAGAGGCTTAGGGGTCAAGTTGGTGAGGCAATTAGAGGGGGTTGAGTGATGCTTCACTGACTACGCGAGGCAGTTGAAAGTAGTTTGGAGCAACAATCGAAATATGGAGAATGAGTTACTACGACTTACCCGAGAGCTAGATATGATGATATATTTTGAAGCTTGTTGAGCAAGTTTAAAGTAATAATATATATATATATATATATATATATATATATTGATGCTAAAGACATGATAGACTAATGCTCGACGCTTGAGATGTAGTCACTTTAACTAGATCCCGAGAGCCATCTTAGGGGTAAAAGTTCTTTAAATTCATAATATGCTATGTCCTTCGCAATACTATTTCTTCTATTATCCCAAAGTAATTGCTTCCATCTCAGAGGACTACAATGGCTCGATATAACCTTTCTTAATTTGGTGCTAGCTTATTTTGGAATATAGTTAGGTCACTAAATTCAGCTTAGTGCTATAGTACAAGCACCAAATCCTCTAGTCCAACTCCCCAAGAGCGAACACCTCAGTTATATACCTTAACTATCCTTTTTTTATATCTTATTTTTCTTAGGTGTGCTTCTACTATGACCTCATTGATTAGGTTAAGTTTGGCTCAAAGTTATTTTTCAAAGATTTTCTCGTTAAGGTTTTCAACCCAAGATGTTGTAAAGACTATCTCAGGTGATAGGATAACCTCAATATCGAAGGCTAAGCTAAATAACGATTCTTTCAACCCTATCTTAGGTGAAATTGCTTGTTACAAGTGTTCTATAAGCCAATCACGTGAGTGATGACACGTGTGACACGCTGCACAATCTTTTTGGTTATTATTATTATTATGATATTTTTCTCACTTTATATTGGATGATGAATATATAGTGATGTCCTTAGATCTGTGTAATGAGAATTGGATTATGATGATATCATAATAATGAAACTAATTCGTCTATAAACACAGACCTTAAATATTTTCAGTCATATGTTACTCGAGAGAGAGATATCGAGATAGCCTGACATATCGGTATACTATATATATGTTCATATGATAGAGGGAGCTAGTCTCATAGTTGCTTATATAAGGATACTAGGGATATAGTGTAGCTGCTCATTAGAGAATGAGTTCATTGAATAATCTACTTACGAAATACTATGTAGTTAATAATATCTTATCGTGAGACAATGGTTCCATGGTCCCAGTTATACATATAGTCCTTAGACTTGAGACACCAAAGATGCATATATGAGTACTTTATTCTTTGACATCGGACTCATAGGCTCGTAAGTTCTAGATCTAATACAACTAGTCATTGGAAATAGTAGGCAACCTTACGAAAGCAATCGAGTGTTAATAGATGATTATTCGCTCATAGTGTTATGAGAAAAATGTCTCATATATTCTTACTTAAGTAAATCCCTAGCCAGAGTTATTCGAATTGAGAGAGAATGAGTTCTTTGGGATAATTCGATTAGAGCAAGACTCGAGCAGATTTAGTATGGGCTTTATAGCACCATACATGGTAAACAATATCTACAATATTAGATATATTAATGACTATAGATACATGGTAATTGAGGGCAGACAGATCTAATGCATTAGATCCCCCCGTACTGTTTGGGGACTATAGGATAGTAGCTTAGTATGTCCATAGTCGATGAGTTGAGTGAATTACTATAGGATAATAATTCACTAAATCAGAATGAGTTCTAAGTTAGAAAGAGTTTTGATATATGCAACTCACGACCAGCTCGACATTAAGCCTAAAAGGTCATACACATATGGTGGATGACATGACAAATATAAGATTAGATATGTGATATCCAATAAACCCATATTTTATTAGATTTATTGGGTGAGACCCAATAAAAACTTAGAGTGGATAATTGAATAGAGATCCAATTATTATGAAAGTTGGGGCAGCATCACATGCGTAGCAGAATAACAAAAAATAAA
This sequence comes from Musa itinerans, assembly GCA_001649415.1. Classification (NCBI taxonomy): domain Eukaryota; kingdom Viridiplantae; phylum Streptophyta; class Magnoliopsida; order Zingiberales; family Musaceae; genus Musa; species Musa itinerans. The sequence continues at coordinate 9,267 of LVTN01001182.1, forward strand.
AATCATAGATTTTTCATAGAAATAGTTTCTCTTCACCGTGTGAAGATTGATGCGCAAAACCCATAAAATCGAAAATTACGTGTATGCGAAAGGTGTATTACCTAGAGATATCATATATTCTTGAAAACATATAGATCTATGAAAAAAGATGAAGGAGGTTTGTCCTCCTATTTAGCGGTGATTCATATGACAAATGCGGCGAAGACGCTCCTCAAATCACTACACAATCCTCTTCTCCACGCGCATCACAATCCCTGTCCACATGTCCCAAACTGGAGCTATTGATTGAGGAGGAGAGGGAGAGAGGAGTATAAGATGTGGTAACTAAAAATGGTCTAACCTATACCCTTTTAGTTCCCTCCTATTTATAGAGGTCATTATCAACTTAACCTTAATGGATCATACCATATTGGATATTAGATCTTCATCCAACTGTCCAAGCCTATTGGATTAGTGGATCTCTATTCAATAATATCTCATTGGCTCTTGTTAGAGTTATCCACAAGATCCAATAATTCATGGGCTTATTTGTTATCCAATAAGATAGGGGCTCCAGCGGATATCTCATATCCGAACCTCTACTCATCGCAACACCTATCATATTTATATGACTCTCTAGGCTCAATATCGAGCTAACTGTGAGTCATACCTATTAGAACTCATTCTGACTCAGTGAATTATTATCTTTATAATAACTCACTCGACTTATCGACTACAAATGTACTAGGTCATTACGTCGTAGTCTCCAGATGATACAGGAGAATCCAATCCATTGGACCTGTTTGTCCTCAATTATCATGTATCTATAGCCTCTCATCTATCTAATATCTCAAATACTGTATACTATAGTGTTGTCAATCCCATACGAAATCTACTCGAGTCTCGCTCTAATTAGATTCTCCTAGAGAACTATTTTTATCTTAATTCGAATGACCATAGCTAGGGATTTACTTGAGCAAGAATACATAGGATATTCCTCTCATGACACTAAGAGCGGATGATCCTCTATCAATACTCAACTGCCCTCGTAAGGTTTGTTACCACTCTTGATAACTAGTTGTGCTAGATTTAAAACTTTTTAACTTATAAATCTAGTAGCAAAGAGTTGAATGCTCATACAGGGTATCCTTAATTTCTCAAGTCTAAGAACCAGATGCACAGCTAAGATGACAGAATTGTTGTCTAACAATGATGTATCATCATCCATCCAGCATTCCATAAGCGAATCAATTAGTAATCTCATTCTCTAATGAGCACCTACACTATATCTCTAGTGTCCCCACATGAGTAGCTATGATACCAATTGCTTCCATCATATGAACGGATATACAGCACACCAGTTTGTTTGGTTGAAGACGAATCGATCTTATATCACGATCTCATCATGATCCGATTCTCATTGCACAGATCCATAGAAATCACAATATATGCAACAAATGATATAAAGTGAAAAAAAAAATAATAATAATAATAAACAAAAAAAGTGTGTATCGCATCACACGTGCTATCACTCACATGATTGGCTTGTATGAAATCTATGACTAGCACCAATTTCCATTAAACTATGATAATTGGATGAAAATCCAATATCCAATATTCTAGGGTAATTGGATAGAGATCTAATATATAGTAGGGTAGGATCCATTAGGGTTTACAAAGAGAGCTCTTTATAAGAGAGATATGAGACTAAAATGATTATAAGGTTGGACCCAATAGTCACCGCCCCCTATCCTCCTCTCATAGTTTTTTCCTCAACCGACTACCCTATCTCTGGTGCAAAAGGGTAATAAGAAGAACTGCCGCTACTACATGATGGTGGTGCATAAATGCGAGGAAAGAACACGCTGCAAAAGGAGGTTTGTCGCATCTTCATCCATCATGTGGATTATCGTTAGAGAGGAGCTTGCGAGAGCTCCTTCAGCCACATACTTGGATCTATAACGTTGGGGATATATGATATCTCCTAGGTGAGAGTGTCTCACGAATCTTACATAGTTTTTGTTTTCATGAGTTTTTCACTCCCAATCGTTACACGTGATTCGATATAAATATGTATTTTAGGAAACTGATTTATGTTTTTTTTTTGTTAAGCATGTGATGCTCTTTAAGGTTTCCCAAGAATTATATGAGAGGCCCACAAGATACATGGTAACTTGTCCACCCAAGTTCCTTTTACTCCAATGACCAATTATTTTAACCCTTCGAGAATGGCTCGGTTAGTGATCTCAACGAGATCATTAGTTTGAGGATGAGCTACCAAGCAAAACTTTAGTTGAACTCCGTAGGATTTACAAAACATCTTAAATTTTGTATTGTTGAATTGGGTTTCATCGTCGATGATGATGACTCTCGAAATTTTGAAGTGGGTGATAATATTCTTTCATATGAATCCCTCAACATTCTTCTCAATGATCAATGCTAATGGTTCAGCCTCTGCTCATTTCGTAAAATATTCAACTCTAATAATAAGAAACTCATTGGCCCAAGGCTGGCAAAAAGGGTCAAAATGTTTGAGGTTTGAGTAAGGGTTCCCGGTGCTTTTGAATGAACTGCCCAAGGTGTCCCTAACATATGAGTTTTTTAATATGCTCTTTCAAGTTGCGATAATCCTCCGTATCGTGGCTGTAATCCTGATGGAACCTACAGTATTTTGACCTATCTCTTTTCACCAATGGAGTTTTCATCGGATGAGTTTTTTGACCTATAGTATTTTGACCTATTTGTCACTTGGGTGAGGTAACTCGAGTAGTTTGTTTTTCTTTCACTATGGCGACCTCAAGGTCAGGGTGGATTCTGACCGTTGTTGCTTTGGCTTCTTACCTAACTTCTCATACTTACTCAATACTATTGTCTTGATAATATATATTGATTGATCTTCTAAAGTATCTCTGGTATCATTGTTGGTGGTCTCTCTATCAATAACTAAAAGAGGTAAGAGGACTTAAGCCTCATCTTAAAGGTTTGTATTACAAGTGACAGATGAGCATCTATCATGCCTTGGATTTCATTGCAAATCAATCGGCAAAGTCTGCAAGTGTTTTCTTCTCCCCTTACTTAAGTCTGAGAATCGTTGCCATCGATGGCCTTAGGCACACTTTCCTAAGGAAATAAAGTTCAAACTCTCTCACAAGCTAAACAAAAGAACTTATGGAAAGTGGCTTCACGTCAGTATATCATTATCATGTTAAGCCTCTTAACATGGATGGGAAGGTGCGACATATCAGAACGTTCAAAGTGTTATACAATGATATTTGGATATAAAAATATGTAATGTGCTTTATTAGGTTAGCACTACCATCGAATGCCTCCAATAATGGGCCACGAAAGTTATTGGAATCGGTTCCTTTTGGATTTTTTGGATGAATGACAATCGACTCAAGGTGGGGTCGATCAGTGCTTCCCCTTTGGATTGTTGAAACTCTCATCACATCTCCAAATGTTAATATATATGTCATAATTGGATTAGCAGGGAACCCTCTATCAAATCCATCGATTGGGTCTCCAACTCAGGCAAGATAGAGTGGTGGTGTGGGCTATTGAATTCCACGATTGGAGACTGAAGTACCCCTCGACCAATGGTTCGATGGGTCTTGGGTGCTTTTGGGATGTCAACACCATATCAGTAGGGGAATCTCGATGAATGCCAATGCCGATGATTGCGGCTGAGTTGGTGGCATCACTTATTGGGCTAATTGGGGCAAAAGTAGAGTGACAACTTATGTCACGTTTATTAACGTCTGCACTTTTTGGGTGAGATTCAAGAACACCTCGATGGAGACGAGTAGATGGCACAAGATCGTCCCTAAGGGTGAGAGACCCGGGTCTTCAATAAAAGCTAATATCACATCAACGTTTGTGCCAAGGTAGATGCATTCATGTATGGAAAGATGGTTGTTGCCCCCCTTGGGTGAAAGTATAATGGGTCAAGGGCAAAGCCTTCTTACATAAGCGTTTATTGAATGGGTTGATAGGTGAGCGTTCCTACAATATCAAGTCCTCCTTCTAGTGTAAAAAATATTAAGGAAATAAGTCGTTATCATCTTAGTCGGCCCGACATGATCCGGACCTGTATATGTAGGGTTGTTCGAGGTGTCTTCGAAGTGAAAATATCAAACTCTCAAGGTGTCACCTACACAAAGATTGAGATCAGAATATGTTTCTTAACTCGGTCCCTTTGACGCCTAAGTTAGTAACCCGAGATATATGAATGTGGACGTGTACGATCAAAAAAGATAATCTTCCATTTTTTGTGTTGAAGACGAGCTTCTATATCTAGTCATAAATGGATAAAATAATTTATGAAATATTCTATAGGGAGTTATCTCTAATCGTCTTCCATAATCTTCCCTCAATCTCTTATCCATATGAGTGACAAGAGAGGTATCTTGAATCCTTATTTTTTTTAATATGATAGATTATATATCGAATAATAATTAATTAACATTATACTTTCTATCAAATATATACATATAAAGATATGAAAGATCGATGGAAAATATATGTTTTCTCTCTAATCACTTTAAGATTATATGTGACTTAGAATTCCGATCATACAAACAGTAAAATAATATCAATCAAAGAGTATGAACCTCCTGAGCGGTATCTTTTCTATTAGACATATTCCCAGGAAAGAAGAAACGCTTACCAATGAGGTCTCTTGGAATACTCCAAGAGACAAGGATGATACCGAAAGGAAACAAAGAAGTGGAAGGAGCAATGTGAAGTGTCACATCTAAACCAATAGAATCCTTGTGGTCACTGCAACTCCATTATCACTCCCTCCACTTGGGGAAGACTTCGCTTCCGTCAGGAATGCCTCGAGCATCACGCTGGTTATCTATCTATCAACTGATGTATATGGAGCACAGAATCACTGGTGAAGCACATCGTCGAAAGGGACGTAGGGATATTAAGTCCAAGACTCATCTCGCAATTTCTTTCCTCGACGGTAGACATAGATGAGGAGCTGCTGGGCACACGCAAACACTAGGATCCCGTGTAAATTTCTCGTCGGATAAGAGAAATGGAAATCTGAATACGCCACGTCGCTCGATCTGAAGAAAAATGGTAACATCATCATTATCATCTCTCGGGTGATGATGGAGTCATGAAAATTATTTCACATAAGATAAATCTTAGGGAGCTTTCGAGCCATAAGAGTCTATTTCATCATTAGTTAGATGACGTTATATTCTTCCAAATGGACTAAATGAAATCTATACAGATTTAATGATCGCCTAACACTTTCATCATCCTTTAATGCTCACATAAGCTTGTTGTAGGTTCCTAATGCTTGGGTTGCAACTTTAGCTGTGAACATGCCAAGCAACTAATTGAGATCGGAAGGCGTCATATTACCATGAGAACCAGAAGAAGATAAGGTTTGGAAGCCTTGGAACGGAGTGCAGCACACTATCTATGCCAATCAATATAGCTGTCTCTGCCCCCATTCATGTGCTATCTTGGTGGTTATCATGTGGACATGAAGTCATTTGGGTGTGGCATTTGATGTTCCAGAGGTCTCTGCCAACTGATCTGCAGATTATTGTAATCCTGTAGGAGTTGGCAACAAGACAATTGACATCAAATCAATGAGATCTTCGGGGTTCCATTCAAGATCTTGCGGAAGCTGTCCTGAGGTGCCTGATCATCCAAGCAAAGCTCATTTTCATGAGGTGATGGAGGATTCAATCCTCTTTCATAATTTCAACAAAAAAAAAAACAAAGATAAAAAAAAAATACTTTTCTTCAAGAATATCATCTATAGATATTGTCAAAAACATGAGCTGTTGGTTTGTACTGTACAGCTAATTTTTTTTATTAAGGTCGATAAGTATTCTTTGAGTACTCGTAATATGATGTAATTCATTTAGAAAATAACATTATTATCACGATGATTCGAAATAAGAATTCTATAATAATTAAGACTTATTTAATAAATAACTTATGTATCTCGAGATCTCGATGAGAGGAGGCATTAAGGAAAATAAAAAACACCCAGAATACTCTTAGGGTTTTCTCTAGTAAAATCCTAATTAAATAAATAACTTATGTATCTCGAGATCTCGATGAGAGGAGGCATTAAGGAAAATAAAAAACACCCAGAATACTCTTAGGGTTTTCTCTAGTAAAATCCTAATTAAATAAATAACTTATGTATCTCGAGATCTCGATGAGAGGAGGCATTAAGGAAAATAAAAAACACCCAGAATACTCTTAGGGTTTTCTCTAGTAAAACCCTAATTAAAGAGAGACTGTGTTTGACTTAATTAAAGAGAGATTTATTTTTATATTTGAATATTCTAATATATGAAGAATTTGATATTTCATGAATATAGATTAATCTTATTATATAAATAAAAGAAAATTGTTATTTTCCTTTCTTTTTTTTTTTCTTATGTTCCTTGTCACGCCCATCATTTCTTACAGTCCCAAGTCATGAATTGGAACTACTGTGCATCAAATGTTACACTAAATGCCACTGGAGGCTGAAAGCTACTTTCAGACTAACTATTCAACTCAGTTCGGATTCAGAATTACTTGTCATCATACTTGCATTTTCTGATAAATAAATGTCATCATGGAAGGTTTATTAGATGAACTGGCAAGTAAATGCCATGCAGTCAACACTTGCACCTCATTTCAGGGACCTACATGCAGATCATGTGCATGTACAATCTTCATGCAGAAGTCATCCACAAGGTCAGAAGACATCTAGGGCTATGATGGGCATCATGATCAATGATTCCTTACCCAGTACAAGGTGCAAAAGGAACTTGTATGTGTGATCCCATGATCAATGTTTGAACAGATAGATACATCATGTAGATTTCATGCCATTTCAGTACTGTTGGCTACGTTGAAGTCCGATTGATCTGAAATATTAATTATGCCATTTGTCCCGTGATGCTTACCTTGATGCGCTTACTCGTGTTACTATAAGAGCAAGGAGAAGATAAGATGGTCATTGTGGAATTATCCCAAAGGAGCATCTCGATTTGCATGACATGGATCGACAATCATCATTTATCGTACCTAATTACAAATATATAATTGCATGATATGGATCGATTATCAATTTTGATAAAAAAGATTCATCGTTTATCATACTTAATTACGAATATATATAATTGCATCGGGTAGATGAAAGGTGCAGAATTGCTCTGGCGATGCTGCAGGATGCTTTCATGGAGCATTCTATTAATATATGTTGCTGCTAAAGCCGGACGCCCCATGTCCTTGCCAAGCTCAGCTAAGCTTCCTCTTCTTTGAGGTTCCAGTCGCTGGCGAAACCCGTCCAAGGCTTAGGCTTAAGGGTGTACTTGGCGCGTCCCGTTTCCCTCTTTGATTCTTCCCTCCCTCGGGCAAACCTGCAGTCGTCACGAAGGTGATCACCATTGGAATCTGCATGCAGGCTGATTCGGTTGATACTTATCTCGAGACAAGAAAGATACCAGATGAGAGAAGAGTCGGGTGATATGTGCGAGAGACTATGACGCTGCGGACGCCGGACTCCGCCACGAATGAGCAGTACGGTGCAGGAATAGAAATGGCGGGGAAGGTCTTACAGACCAGACCGTCCATGCATGAAAGCTGATGCTTCTTCTCAATGCATCCAATAGTCCTGTGAGGAATGACGCTCATATATCACTGCTTGCATGAATTGCTGGAAATCCTTCTCTCTTCTATTTTCATCTTGTTTCTTTCTCACACAGGATTGGTGGGTGGGAATCTTTATAGCGGTCTGACGTGCACTTCCTGCATTCATGGACAGAGGTGGTGGTCTGCGATGGAGGCACCAAATGTGATCGATCATATTTGTTATATCATGCAATATGAATTATTAGAATCTGAAATCTAATTGGTAAAAGATTTTGATAGATTATATACTAACTAAGAAAGACGTTGACTAATGAATGATAAAGATTTTGATAAATTATCACAAGATACTAGGAAAAAGTACTAAATTCGAATCTTATCTTCATCGTTTATTTTATATATAAAAAAATTGATACTTAATATATAATCTTCTTAGGTGGAAAACCTGTAATTTACTATTTAAATGATGATTAGATTGAAATTTTTTACAACAATTTTCTTATATCTGTTTTTTTTTAATGTGTATTAGGCATCGCCGGATGGAAATTTTGTGGAACTTTGTTAGTTTGGAAGAGCAGCAGAACGTGTGTAGGAGGACCTTATGGTGGAAACAATGGTGATCAGCTACAACAAGCACAGAAAGTAGATTGGCCTCCTCCTCCTTTATGGTGGAAACAATGGTGCATGCATCTGATCCACGACGCTGCCCGGAGATAGAACAGAAGCTGGGTAAAGAAATCTCTTGAGCCCGTTCACGTTCAGCATCCGCTTGCTCAATGGCTCGCTCGAGGCATTCCCCGGTTCGCCCAAGTAGAAGCAACGAGAGAACCAGATGACGATCTCCGGCGCCAGGCTCATGACGACGTGAAACGGCTTGTACCAGGATGGCCAGCAAATGTACTCGTCGCCCCTGCACGCCCCGCCGACGATGAGCTGCGCGCACTTCTCGGTACTCCCGATCGGCAGCGGCCCCACTAGGATCTGCCATTTCACGTCGCGCGTCAACGTTAGCTCAGAAAAAAGAAGAAGAAATGAAGTGACGGTAGTAGTCGGCAGCGGACGTACATCTCTGGCTTCTTCGTTGATTGCTACTTCGCCATTCTTCTGCACGGCTTTGCCTTTGGTGAGCTCGGAGGCGACGTAACCTAGGTTGACTATGGTGATTCGGACGTCGGACCCGAGCTCCGACCGCAGCGTTTCGTAGAACCTGATCATCGCCGCCTTGCTTGCCTGAAACCAGATGCATGATGTCATGAACAGAGCTAATCGCTCTCCAGATCGTGTCGACTGCGACGTACGTACGTTGTACAAGGACATTCTCGGTGTAGGAACGCGGCCAGCCATGGATGCGTTGACGACGATCTTTCCGCGGGTGTTCTTGAGGAAGGGAAGGGCGTAATAGGTCGGGTAGACGGAACCCCAGAAGTTGACATCCTGAGAGGAGTCCTGCAACCATAAGCGCCTACTCTGCTGCTCTATCCATCGAAGCTGGTGGACGGATACGTTACCATCAACTGGGTAAACGCAGTGATGCTGGTGATCTCCTCGAAGAAGCAGCTGCACCAAAGCCCTGCGTTGCACACCAGGTGGTTCACTGGGAGCAAGCGATCGGGATGTAGTCAGTGAAACTAGTTGGTGTGCTCATGGAGTTCAAGGCATACGATGGAGTAAGCTAAGCTGGCGATTACGCTGCCCGAAGCGACCGATGGTTGCCTGGACGACCCGGTTGGCCTCGCTAGGGTTGGAGATGTCCGCTGCGATCACAAGCACGTCCGGGGCGCCCAGCTCGCGGGCCTTCGCGGAGACGGTCTCCAGGGCGCGCTCTCTTCTCGCTGCAAGCGCCATGGACGCCCCCCTCTTGGCGTACTCGTAAGCTAGTTGCTGAAGGAAGAAACAAGACTGGTGTTATAGGTCGGTCACATTACAACATCCATCCACGACAGCAATTAGAAGCATGTCACTGACCTCGCCGATGCCGGATGAAGCGCCGGTGATGAGGACCACCTTCCCCGTCATGTCCTCCTTCAAGAAGGGCCTCACCAACACCCACCTGAGCAGTCTCCACACGAGCGAGATGGGCAGGTACACCAGGAGGAGTGCGGCAATGAAGACATGCATCACGACACTCAGAGAGCCGTTCAACAGCTCCATGGATGATGGATGTAAGATGAAGAGAGGAGGGAAAAGGTGCAGCAGAGTCTCGAAGGCAGGAAATATAGCTGTGTCGGGACAGAGGTGACGCTGCACGGTTGGTGGAACTCTTTTACTTTGCTGGAGCAGCTCGCTCGTCTTTAAGGAGATGGAGTGCTGCACCCAATCATCTTTCGCTGTAATCAATGCATGCAGGGAGACGTGAGTATCACACAAGGATTTCCAGCACATTGCCCTGCAATAAACCACACCAATATTAGGTGTCTTCCATCAAGACGCTCACGTGATTGATGCAGCGGGGTGCTGTGTTTGATGTCTCAGGCAGGTGGCCTGCTCCGAGGAACATTATTATCATCCTCATAAATACTGAATAAATGAAGGTAAATTTGCATTTGTAATGTATATATATATGTAGCTCCAAAGTTAGTCACTCTAATATTTACCTCTTTAAATTTAATATATACTTCTTCAAAATCTAAAAACAAGTTAGTTAAAGATGTTGTAAAGTAAAGATTGATATATGATTAAGAATGGTCTCATATCACATATATCATTTTAACAAGTTCAAAATTGGAATCATTGAGTACCACTTTCTCTATTTCAATCAGGCTTGAATTAATTTAAAGGCTTACTGTTATTAAAACTAAAGGATGAGAACTGCTTATCGATCCAAAACTAGTATTGTGATGCTCATTGTTTGATGGTCAGACTAAGTATATCTCCTGAATTTTTCCTTTTAATTAATATGCAGGCTTAAGACTCAAAAATCTCATTAAGGCTCAAATCCAGAATCACATGGTACATTATAAGACTTAATCTAATAATGGCTTCATACTTCTCTTGGGCTCATTCACGAATAATTCTTTCTTATTCAAGTCTCTCGCTATATCCTAATATTAGGTTGAATATTAATTATGAAATAATTGACCTATTAACTTTATTGAGCCTAAATTGTCAGTTTAGAATTTTTAAACTCAAGTTAATAATGATATCTATCGTATTCTTATAAGTTAATCTTAATATTTACTTATTTTTCACTAATCGAAATGTTTCAATATATTATGAAAATAAAATAAAATAATGGTATGGTTTTAACAGGAAGGAACAGCGAAGGAGGTGCAAATCCTTGTAAGTTTACTTGGGATTTGTTCGTTGGCTACATGTCTGTCACTTGTGGATGTTAGTTATTGCAGCAGAAGCGGAGTAGAGCTGTTGGGGGAGAAAGCAGCCTTCGCCTGGTGTGTGAGGGGACAAAGGAGACAACATGAACTGGGTTACACTTTTAATATATGAAGATGATGAGCACTGTTTTGGTAGTGAATCGGGGGGACTTGGCAGGCACACAGGCTAAGCCAAACAAACACTCACAAGTTAAACTTACTTAGGTTTATGCGGAAGTGGGAGTTCCACTATGATCATTGGTTGGGAGTGTTAAAAAGCCTATCTACCTACTTGGATTTCAGCTTTAGTTATTGCTGTCTCACTTCCTTTTTCCCAGGAAGAGGGTGTGTTGTGTTGGATGGTGAGGGGAATATTTCCAAAGTGTTTGGCATGATTAGTGAGTGGTGTGTTAGTGAAGGTCATCTCAGGCCACCTTGTTGTGCTTTTAGCCTGTTGATGGATGAATGATGGGCATTGTTAAGAGGATTAGTGTGTGTCCACTGTCCAAAAGAGAAGTGAAATATAGGATGTGATGGTTGTGAGTGCTTCGGCTTTGCTGTGCTTGACTACTCCACAATACAGTTCATGATTGCTTTCTTCTGTTCCATTCCAGATCCATTAACTTTCCAATCTTTGATTATATGATGTGTGTGTGGTGGGGTTTATATAATATTTACCTAATGGCTCCAATTATGATCACCTGAATTGTTCTCTCTTTTAAGTGCTATTATTATATGTTGCTTTGGTAGAGAATAGGGTAAGAAGACCTCTCTTATGCATTCCCGATCATTCTAAAACTATTGAGATTAAGCATTTTAAAAATTTTAAACTAATGTTCTAAGATTCTTCACGGGGAAGGAGTTTTCATCTTTTATAAATATTCTATATATCTCTAGGTCGTGATGAAAAATAATAAGATATAAGGAATACATAGAATAAAAAACAAGATACAAGGAATAAATACTCTCTTAGTTTCTATCTAGATAAAGTAAAAAGAAAATATATAAATTATTCAAAATTTATGTGAGAGAATGAATATACATAACAATTATGCTTAAATAAAGATAACTCAACAATCTTATAATTGATTAATTTATTATTTATTCATTGATCTCCAGATTTTTTTTTTTTTTTTTTTTTTTCAATGTCGGGTTCTCCTCCCCTTCCACAAAAACATTAGATCATGCATATAAGATATTTTCTATTGCCTTTGATAACTAAACTGAGGTTCCGCTCTTCCATGAAGAAGACCAACCAGCAAGCAGCATTTTGGTGTATCTTAATACATTTGTTTGCATCTCAAGTGATAACCCTCGTGTTTCCGGTTTATGTATAGCCATGCAATATGAAATGGAGTTTAATTACCTTTGCAGGTGAGGCCGTGTGCTCCTCCTATCCACCAGTCGACGTTGGACATTCCAACATTTAGCGATCTGAAATGATCGGCAGAAGACAGACTCAACTATGTGTCTACCTCAAGTGCTAGCCACCTTGATCAGAAGGAAAACTAAAGCACATGAAGAGAGATCGTACCTAATTAAAGTACATGAGGACAAGTTTTCTGAGATTAAAGAAGAGGAAGCGATGCCATGGCTCTCTAAACTTTGTTCCCTCCCACCTCCATAAGCCTGCCTATAAAAGGCCAGTAGCTGATCCATACGAGATCATCCAAAGTCTTGAGATAGCAGAGAGATCATATGGAGCAAAGAAGGGTCATTTGCCTTGTAATGGCGGTTCTGGTTGTGTCTACAGCCACTGCTGCAGCAGGAACAAGACTGGGAAAAAACGGTAGGGACAAGGACAAGCGTCTGCAAGTAGCTGCCGGCGTTGTTGTTGCAGAAGAGAACGATGAGATGCGAGGTCTACTTCCCAAGCAGCGAACGGCTCCCTCAGGCCCAAATGGGATGCAGTCGCCGTATGTTCCTCGAGCTGGACAGATCCAGCGCCTTGATCCTGCCGAATACGATCTGCCTGAGCCACCACCGTCACCCCAGCGGCTGGACTGAAGAAGACAGACAATGCTGAAGAGGAAAACGAACGAGCTGCAGCTTTACGTGCATCATGTAATTTGCTTCTGTCGCCTTTATTCCTATGAATAAATGCAGTACTCATTTGATGGTTGCAACTCTGTCTCCATCATTTATCCTTTAGAACTCATCTTCTTCTACTTCATAGTTAATTCTGCAATGTGTTAATCAAAAGTGGCCAATAAATCCTTGATGATAACAGCAGAAAGTTGTGGGGGATGATTCACAGAACAGTACCTGCGGGAGACAGTTGCATTGGTGGAGAACCCTAATAGTATGTAGATTACACCACTGATAACAGGGCTTCAGCTCATGTTCTTCGTTGGTATGGTCAAGGTTGCAGGTCCTGATAGGCTCCTCGCTGCAGTATAGATTACTGATCCACCATTGTCATTATAATACAAGAGGATCAAAGAGTCAGACCTCAATCATCAAGTTTAACCCTTCCCTCGATCATCCCAGATGAAGATTAGATTCAAAAACTGTAGTCAGACGGATAGGGAAGGACCTGTCCTCATCCATCCACGAAGACCTCTGGAGACCTCAATCATCAAGTTTTAACCCTTCCCTCGGTCATCCCAGATGAAGATTAGATTCAAAAACTGCCAATATAGAATTCTATAGGATATGTTAATAACCATTCACTGAATTATTATTCTCACTAACATTATTAATGTTGCGGACAAATAATTGTTGGAGTTACCGAATCTCATTCTCAACCCATGAACAATATGAATCCGAAGCTTTCTTCAATTCTATAGGGGTTTGTTTTGTGATCCCCACAAAACCTATTCCAATTCTAGTTCTCAGGGCTCAAAATTTTCAAACAAGTTTATTAAGAAAGAATTTGATTTGGTTATGCAACTTATGGTTTGATAGAAGGGATTTGCAACCCCGACACTGTGATTCATAGCCACATGCTCCACCAATGCTTTTTGTCAATTGAAATTTCAACATATAGTGACATATATGAGCTTTAGATTTTTGCATGGATATATATATATAACCACAAGTGGGATTTAAAACTCTAAAACATGGAAAATGGATCCAAAAAGGTTTAATGTTTCCCATTTGCTGTGATTATAGTATAAGAACAAAGCTCAGGTTCTTAAAATTGGATTTGGATCCTCTCCCATTTTATGAACTGCTGAAAACAGGAAGCTAATATAGGATACTACTGTGAATACACAACCTCCTATGAGAAGCTACTTCCAATGCATGACAATAGACATTGAAGAAATATCACATAAATCAGTCTTCATTCCAGAGTATTACCGACTAGAGTTCTCAAACACATTGATTAAGCAACAATATAGATATGTATACCTAATTATCATGTTATGCAGAAAGAACACAGAAGGAAACCACAGTTGTAGCTAAAGAAATGATTTGCATAACTATACTAAACAAAGAATAGAGCAAGAACTAAGTTAATGAAATTTTGATTTTTTTAATATTGTACATATGCGATCGGCCTCATAATCCAGTAATGATACCAAATAACCTTAAAGGGAGGACATTAGGACAATTCCTCAAAGAAATACATAAAAACACAAAATATGGTAAGAAACATACAAGTCAGAATGCTTCTGACTGACAATCAATAGCTGAAACTATTTTGTTAAAACTGCACTCACCTTTCAGCACATGGTTTGACGTTCAAGGGTAAGATGGAAATCAGGTTCTAGCAGGAACAAGGTTCCAGAAACTAACTGCTATTTCCAGCAATCTCATATTGGAATAAGAGTTAATGGTTAGATATGCCCGACAATGACTGTAACAGAAGATATGTGAATGGTCACCAACCCTGGCATCCTAGTCCAAGTCATCGAGAAAAAAAAGGATGATGAAATGGAGAATGGAAGCTCCATGAGACTTCATTTTGTGACAAGTCCATTGTTCGATGCCAAAGGTTCGTCCACTGCCCCTAATAGATTCTGAATCAATTACCTGATTGTTGTTTGTTTATCTCCATCCCCAAATCTTCCTTAACTTCGGTTATAACCTGAAGAAGTTCAACAGGAGTTGCTGCTGGGTCCAATTCAAGGCAACCCTTCAGAGCATCATGAGCTTCTTCGCCTGTGAGCAAATAAGAAGGAACCTGATGTGAGAAACGAAACATTTCTTCTCTTGTGATCCTCTTAACCTCCAATGGATCCATATGTCGATGGAACACTGCTTTGAAACCAGCAACTTTCACCAATGGGATGACAGACACACCATGCTCATCTGTGTAATCATCAAGTACTTCCACCATTCCATACTTGTATATCACATCATCAGGCGTAAGCTCATTCCAGTCTGGAGACCAATTTCTATACAAGGCCCAAATATCACCTTTCTTAGGGACAATTCTAATGACTCCACGTGGACCCTTCTCCCATCTAACTCTATGTGAGAATATATTGACTGTGTCACTAATTTGATATCTACCCACCCTAAAATCCCCACAGGTTTTGTCAAATCCAGAGGCTACCCAGTTAACTGGTCCCAATTCACTGTTGGACTTTGTATTAAGGAAACTCATGCGGATGTTAAAAGGATTCAAAGATAAAACTTTTTGAACCATGGCATAGAGTCGAGGCATACCATCTTCACTGTCATATGTAGCCCATACCTGGTCACCTTCAAAAGTCATCTCCAAACGATCCTTGTCAAAGTCATAGAAATCAGGATCAGGTACATCAATGGATACATGTTTAACGACTTTCTTAGCTGTATTGACATCAAGGCCATGGGCTGAAGATTCCCTAATGCTGGAATCATGTTTGCCTGTATTTGCATCTATTGCAGATGCTTCTTGTCCATTTTGCCGCCTTAATTTCTCTTTTTCTTCCAACTTGTTTGCCTGAGCTAAGTTCCATTCGTCTAGCTTTATACCAATCGCTGCCTTAGCCTTCTCCGTAAGCATTTTCCGGATATTGACTTGTGAATACTCCCTGATGTAGTTGTTCTGTCTTGCTGTGATTCTAGTTCTAAGAAGATCCTCAACAGCACCATTAGACCTTTCAACTTCAGGATTAATGGTGTCTTCAATGCTTGTACACATATTCTCTGTCTCATCTGTTCTATAACAATCACTGCTTTGGTCACCATTGTTCCTCCTCTTTGCTGGCCTGCCAGCCTTAGAAATACACCGGTCCTGATCATAACTTGTTAGGGTGTGACCATCATTGTAATTTCTAGAACCATCATCTGCACTCTTGTATACATGATCATCCGTCCGGAAGGACTCTTCCCTTCGAGCTGCTGCTTGTGCCTCATGTTTTCTTCTCTTTTTTCCAAATTTCTTATGGATTAAGTTTGCAGGCTGAAAAGCAGAATCTGTTGTACTTGAAGTCCCAGATGATCCAGTGAAAGAGCTCCATTGGAACTTATGATGGTTATAAAAGTCAAGATTTCCCCCATGCTGTAATTCTGTATGACCTGTTCCAGAAAAAGTGGAGGTACTGAACCCAGAACTATAACCATTCTTTATTGTGTACTTATAGTTTGAATTATGTTCATGCTGCCTGGCTGACCATGAAATAGAAGAATTTGCTGCATTACCTGGAATTCCTATCTCGATAGCCATGAAGGCATGATGACAGTTGGGACATAAAAGATTGTGATTAAGGTAAGTCCTAAGGTATTCATACTGCATCCTGCAGCAGTTGCAAGATGTCCAAAACGTGTTCAAATTTATTGGATGAGGTTGAGGAGGGGCAGCAGATGGAGCAGAACCAGTTTTTCTCTTTCGAGCTCTTTTGCCGGATGTTGTGTTGGAAGATGAGTAGAAACCATTGACAGTATTATGAACAGAACAATCTCTATGTGGTTGTGAAGCTCTGTTTTCTAAACCATCGACATTTCTCATCTGGTCATATGCCATTTTCCTATTCTTATCAGAAAATACATTCCAAGCCTCAGAGATGAGTTTGAAAGCACCTTCTGCTCCTACGGATTTGTTCTTGTCAGGGTGCAGCTGGAGGGCTAACTTCCTATAATGTTTCCTCAGTGTCTCTTCATCCGCAGTGGCATCCACGGAGAGAATTGCATACCAGTCACTCTCCCCATTAATCTTCTTTCCTGCCGCAAGATAAACATCCAGTGTTGTGATCATTTGGCTTATGCCTTCAAGCGACGGGAAGAGATTTTGAGCCTTCAGAGCCAACTTTTTGGCACCCTTGATGTCCTTATTGTTGAATTTCCTTTCGGCAGTTTCTTTGGCCTTAAGGGCCTCCTCCCTATCACAATCCATTCACCGCTCTTTTCTCTTCTGGTCTGCAAATGGTCTTGTATATGAACTTAGAACAGACAAAGAAAATTTCTACCAACACTTCTACGAACAGCAACACAGAGATCCAGTTCATCCACCAAATGGCCAGATATCCTCAGCTGAAAACAATAAAACCAAACAACGAACTTTGTCACATTGAAGCGAAATCTGACTCAAAGCAAGACGAACAATTAGTCATTCAGCTTCAACAAACTATTGCATCAACTCTGTAATGCAAACTGTAATGTGAAATGAGAGCACATCAAATCAGCATAAGCATTCTTCTGTGGCAAAAACTACTAGAGAATGTAACAAAGACAAGCACATCGGAGCCCAAAAACCAGCCTTTTTCCTTAAAGAATAGGGAAAAAAAAGAAAAATCCATATCTTCTTACCCTCAGAAGCAAGGATAGGGAAACAGAAGAAAAATCCATATCTTCTTACTCTCAGAAGCTAAAGACTAAAACTTTCCCAAGATCTTGAGGCTTCCCGCGAAAAAAAGTAGAAGGCAACTAAATACTAAAAAACAGAAAGATCTGCAGGGCTTATGCCGATCATGGACTGACGAACAGTACAAACAAATTTCCAAATTTTCTTGATGAGTTCGAAACCTAGAAACCCTAACCCTAGATCTCCGCCATCAGACAGGAGCTGACAGTAAAAAAACTGAAAAAGAAATCAACCGGAGAACAAGGAAGGAAGAGATCACCAGTTTCAGGAAATCCGCAAAAATGACTGAATTATTAGATCCGAATGGCCACCATGAGAAGCTCTCAATCGCCCAAATTCCCTCCCCCCCCGCAAATTCTTCGAAAACTTTACGAGCGAAGTTGAGCTCCTGTAGTCAAACCGTCTTCCGACCCAAACCAATAAATCAGAAATACCAAAATGTATATATATATTGTTAACCCTCACCATTTATTATTCTATTCTCCACACTCCAACAAGGGTGTTTTTTTGACCCCAAGGTGTGATTTGTCATTTTGGTTAATTGCAGCATTGAAATTTCTGTAACTAAGGAAAAGAAATTGAAATGCAATTTTAATGATGACCTAAATATAAATCAGAGGGAGCATAGGTGGAGCATTTTTAGGCTAACAATGGATTACCCACCTAAGGCTTTGGATTATGGAGACTTCTTCTTACCCTCACTGATCTGGAGAACTCACAGGAACCACTCAAAACATGAGGATTCCTCACCGGTTGCTGTTTCTGAGCCCTAAACATCATTTTCCAGCTCCAGAAACTATTTCACGGAATCAGTAACATCATCGGAGCTTATCCTTTTGTCAAATGGGGCAAGACATTACCATGCCAGGTCCAAGATGGAGTCCATCTTGTCGCTGAGAGAGGAGAGGAGTACTGCTCTGGGGCGTGTCACATCAGCTTCAAATTGTTGCTGAGAGAGGAGAGGACTACTGCTCTGGGGTGTGTCACATCATCTTTTTGTTTGCAGCACTCAGTAGACAACACTAAATACCAGGAGGCTTTCAACCATGTCCAGTCTGCTCACTCGAAACTCTTCTCCTTGAAACATGGCATTGGGAGTACAGACCACTTTTCATCCCAACATGAGTGGAGCTTCTCCAACCCAATGCAAGCTTCTAACACTGCCTTAGTTGCTTTTGGATCATAAAGTTTCTGATTGAAGTGATCTTTTTCTGGATGCTGAGTCTCAGGTAGGTAATCACAATACTAAGCTCAGGTAGCAGTAGCTTCAAGTACATGCTTGCAAGTCTCTATTCTACTAGCAATGCTGATTACTATTTCATTTGTAATGAAAGACCATCTGCGTAATAAGGATACAATAGACGAGCCAGATTCGACAATCACAAATGATGCGTGCAACTGAAACATCATCCAGTTACTTGTTGACCTGAGCGTCGTCTCCTGAAACAGACATCATCATCAATGGAGAGACAAACAATGCAACAGGATTTGGTTGAGGTTTGACTTCTCCTTGCGTTAGGACACTAAGAAGTGACGCTTCACTATTGAGTTGGATTATATCATCTTTGCTTGTTCAGAAGATAAATGAATGAAAGCCACACGGACTCCATCTCAAGCTTTACATGAGCACACGCTTCATTTGCAGCTCTAAACCTGAGATAACAACTACACACGCATGCACACACAAAAGAGAAGGTCAAATTTCAAGAGAAAAGAAGAAAATGTCAGGTTAAGCTTGAAGATATAACTTCCTATAATCCAATACCTCTGTACCAATAACAGCCGCAGGTTGACAAGAAACAATAACCTCAGTGTCTTCTGTTGATTCTCTTACGCTTCATCTCCATGAGCTATCCTTTAGGTAGACCCATCTTTTAATAAGCAGCATCTCCCACAGCAAGGGTGTCAAATAATCTCAGCAATTCCAGCAAGTAAAACCTTACCCTGCCAATATCCAAGTTAGAACAATCATGAAATCACAACACCTCTTAGTTGGCATAAAAAAGAAGACAGCCACTGCTTTTCTGAGACAGAGAGGCTATACAAATAGCAAATTATTAGGTCACAAGATCATCATGTAGTCTAGTCTTTAAACTTTGTATCATTTCAACATCTATGATAATTCAAGAAGATAAGGCTGCCTGCCATCAATTTTGGCAGCACCAACAGATAAAAACAACAGTTTCGCCAAGGTCTTGAATGTCAGTGGTAATCAATGCCACACAAGCGAGCATGTAAAAATCAGATACAACTCATCTTTTCTTAAATCCATATTTTTTACGTTCATAGAAGAGATCGGTCTTGGCACTTCCCAAATTAACAATCTTGGGGCAGCCATCGCGGTCCTTTTCCTGTTGCGTACATTCTTTGCAGTAGTAGGCATCAGATATCCCAACTCCCCCACAGATTACACACCTTCCCTGGAAGGATCCATAGTTGCACTCATCGCAGACACGAACTAGAGTACATGGGCGAACATATGAATCACAGATGACACACTTCCCATCACATTTCTCACACAGGCGCCCAATGGCTATCCCTGGCTGCTTCCGGCACATGATGAGATCAGGATGGTGCTTGGCCATGATGCTCTAATCAACCAAAAGTTCCTGGACAAACATAAAAGATTATGAAAACTGAAAAGTGCATCAAAGTGATCACTTCTAGAAGTCCAATGTTGACTTCTAGTTGACAAAATAGAAAAGATTAATTGATGTCAAAGGAAACATCAACATATAGCTAAGATACATGGGAAACATGATTAATTTTCTTATTTATGATTCCAAGAGCATAAAGCTGATCAAGATGAAAATATGGTGCTTTTGCTACAATGTGCACTTGCATGCAAGCTAATTTCCACTAAAATTTTAGGGTAAATATATGGTCAGGAGAATTGTCCACCAAACAATATGATGTTGAAGTCATATTTTGAACAGAAACCAAACATAAAAATTCAGCAGCTATATATAGGAATCAATCTTAATGCTGCTAAAGAAATTTGAAATCTTGACGAAGGTTGTACTAAATGAGAAATGAGAGAACCACTGGAACACCTAATAAATTGCACAGAGCTGAAAGACGATAAAAGATTCATGCCGGTGAACTCAAAGAAATCGAGACCCCTGCCATAAAATCAGAATGAAAATTTGCAGGCAACAATACCTACCTTATCAGTTGCCATTTAAGATCCTGCAACCATCCCAATTCCTCTTAGACATGAACCAGACAAGAAGAGAAAGTTGTTGATTTCCTTTGGGGAAAACACTCATCTTACAGACAGAATAAACGAAAGAACATGTCAACAAAATATTTGGAATGAAGAACCTCTTACTTTTCACCCTAACCAAATAGCCCTCAACAAAATCCTCTCAACATGACCTTCTTTCTCTCACAATGTTAGGGACTCAACCCACCTAACCATACCCCAAACTGACACAGTTGAATGATATAATCACCATTCTCTTTTTCTACATAAAGTTTTACTCATCTCAATGGCTCTTCATTTATTAGTCTGACAAAAACTGGCTTATAATGTGCATATTCTCTGCACCACGTATAGAGTATCTATCACTTTAATCTACACCTCCTTCAAAGTTTATGTTAGTGTTGCTTTGCATCCCATGGTCATTAGCATTCACATGTAAAGTTAATTGCCCGTTATACACTTATACTAGATATGAGTATTGGCTCTACTGAACGTGAAGACTACACACTATGTATCCATGCTACATCTTCGTTAAGGTAACCAACAAACCAGAGTTTTTAATTTACATGCAGATGAAAACAGGGGCGACAAAAATTCATACAATTAATACTACATATAATTTATTTTGCAATTAAGATGAATTTATCTTGAATTTATTAAATGTGGTAAAGTGGACAACACCTTTGCAGTATAAGTTTTATAATCCTTCATAAGCAAGAACATGGTAAATTCATATGTTCCGGAAAGGCTACAACTCCTCTAAAAGGTGACAATTCAAGTAGTTATGACCTCCTAAGCTCCAAAAGGTGACTAGTCTAAAGGTTCCAGAAGCTCTAGGTGCCTAGTCGGCAGTGGCAGCCCGTATGCCTAGGTCGCATGGTTGCTGCTGAGACAATATTGGATAAAATCAAAATTTCGTCATAACTATTATCATGGTATCGAGGTCTATTTATATAAGCATGAGGATAATCCTATTTAAAAAACTGTGGCTTTTATAACATCCCCTCTCCCTCGTGCTCCATACCTAATTCTAGTTTTATCTCCGTTGATATGCAGCTCATAGTAATTTCCTAACCCATCTTGCCCACCCGACATATATGGTCAGGTGAGACATTTTCAGCTTGATGTCATCTTGTCTGATTTAATCGAAATCTTAGGAACAATCTTCTTTAAATATTTGTACAATTTCAAAGACTGACACCGATGTTTTTCCTAAGAATAATCCATTTGTTTCTATCCACCGGAACAAAACAAGAACGGCAGACAAGAACGAAAAGCGTATAACTCCACGATGAAATCCATGAAAAGAGAATATAAAGCATATCTGAAAACCAATTTTTTTGGGGCAAAAAAAAAAACTATGGCGTAACCCTAATCCAGAGATAATTCCCTGATACTATTCGCAGAGCGGAAGGTCCAACCTTAAAACCACATTTCTAGATTCGATGTTGCACAATCCTATGCTAGAACTTCAAAAGGTACCAATCATAAGACCAGTCATAAAATCTGAGACATTATAAAACAGGAGGAAAAAACATTAGTGAGGGATCAGAAAACCTAATATGAAAAGAATACTATGTACCTCGATGGCGGAAACCCTCAGGAGAAACTCTAGCAAAATCGGCTCCGCAAAGCCCTGGATCTTTCTCGATTGATGAAAACCCTATTTGTGGTCCGCTACGCTTCCGAAAGCGCGTATTCTACTTCACCCGACGGACGTGGCTTTCTTCGTTACTGTTTATTTCTTGTGGGCCGCTAAAGACAGCGGTGCGGCAGAAGCAAACATAGTTTATGTTATACTTCCCCGCGGCACAGAGCACCATCTTCCCGCTCTGTTTGGTATTAAGGTGGAATTTGATTCAAGAAATTGAAAAGCGCAACATATATACATAGATATATATATAGATATTTGAAATTAGAACTGTATGAGGATATGGGTGTCATCAGAAGTTAGTGAATTTTGCATTTATACTTTTTAATTTTGAAGTTATAGCACGTAATTGCATTGCACAACATAAAGATACATATACTATCATTTGATGTTATTTGAAACTATGATAGATATTAAAATAAGCGTTTCAGAACTACTTTAGACAACTTATAAGATGTTGTACACTTATACTGAAATCTGCAACGAGGCAGGCTTTTGCTTTCCAATTTTGCCCCTCGACCAATAGCCAAATGATAGCACAACAACCTATATAATAAAATGATTAGATTTCATACTAAAATATGAAATGCATGAACATATAAGCGATTAACAGACTCGAACTGGTGACATCAATGCGAGAAACTAATCATTTAAGGCCCCCCCCCCTCCCCGCCCGGTCCACCATCACTCCACCCTAAACAGGAACTGGAGGTTGATGCTTTGGAACAAACGGCTCCCGTACCACAGAATTACACATAGCTAAAAAGGACAAAATACGAAAGATTAATTTCAAGCACTGCAGCAGTATAGACATACTACGAAAGATCAATATACAGCAGTAGTGTTTCTTAGGAGACAATCCGACAGAAAATATACAGCAGCAGTGATCTACTTAGTAACTTCAACACACATCAGCAGCAGGACCTCACTTGTAGAAATCAAAATCCGTCTCTGGCTTCTTTACATTAGTCCGGTAGCCCTTCTCAAAATCCTTGGGAAGAATGACATAGCGGTTCTTCCGGACAGCATGCATCCCTGCTTCCTGGCAGATAGCAGCAATCTGCAAAACAGATGCTTGCTGCTGTCAGGCAAGACAAGTGGAATCTTTCTAAATCAAGAAGTGAAAATACTGAGAAAAAAAAAAAAAGCACTGAGTCCCAATAAACAAACTGTATCAAACACTTCCTCAAACATTTAACTCACTTGAAAACTGCATTAACACTGAACGCTATTATTATGAAACAGTTAACTATCTGAATTCTGGAAACTTGGGTATTCAAGCCAGTTCCATTTACATTTTGGTTACAGGCACCTGAAAGCTTTTCTAATTGACCTGCTAAACACAACCTTTCTTTTCTTGTTTGGAATGATGGCAGGGTGTGTTTATGGGAGCGCAAGTCTTGGGGGAACCAGCACCCAAGGTTTAGGGGTGGTATCCTACAATAAGATTTAATCTGACTCAAAATATGCAAGACAGACCTTGAGACCAAGTTAAATGATCTCATCAATCATTCAAGACTGAATGGGTTTTGACAGAAAACCAAAGAATAAATTCTTCACATTTCTCCTTTTACCAAAGAGTCCAAGGATATATTTTCCATGATTCTGTACCAAGGAAGCACGCTACCCAGTAAATAACAAATTATCTGAATTAATCTCATGATACTTAAACTTTTTCCCCCCAAGTTTGCATGTCTGGTTTCCTTTGATTATAAGAGAGGAGAGAAAGAGAGATGAAGCAGATACAGTCAGTCTTAAACTACACAGAATAGAGCAAAATAATGTTACACACAACAATGCTCAAGCAATAGTGACAAATCTTACTGAAGAAAACAAATTTCTCTATGATTTTTTTGTTTTTCTCAAAAGGATAAGTCGTGAAAGCGGACTTTGATCCCAAGACCTTACAATCGTTTTTACCGGTCAAGCTACCTAGCACGTTCAAAAAAACTTATTGCCGGATGAGGTTTTGACTCTTAACCTTTGATATCTGGGTCTGTTATAGCAGACCCACTTATACCACTACCAGACCAGTGTTTTAAGCATCTAAATGTTGGATAAGATTTTGAACCCTCAACCTTTACTAAGTGGATAACCAATGTTTTAATGTTTTAAATGTAAAAATATACTAGATGATGTTTCAAAACCACAACCTTTGATAACGTTTTAAATGTAAATAGTAATACTAATTTAATGTGTTTGCCGGGAGAACATCTTTTATGCAAATTGTATGCAAAAGGCCTATTCTGAAAGCGAAAAAATGAGCAAGAACATCTTTAATTAGCATAATACAGCAATGAACAGAACATCTTTAATTCCCAAATGCAAATTAATGATAAAATATATATATTGCTAACCTCAGCAGCACTAATTTTATCAGGTCGAGAAACATAATCTTCCAAGTCGACCTCATCACCAAGATTCATTTTAGCAGTGCAGACCTGAATGAAAACAATCCAAAAGCATTAAAGGCTCCTTATAATCAGGAAATCCTTTCAAATCAAGTTCAACTATAAAGAATGACACTTAAACCTGGCAAATGTGCTAGCTACAGCCTTCAATGCAAAATTTGCATGATCAATAAGCAGTTTAAGAAATAATGTATAGTTTATATCTAGACTAGTCATGGATTATGAAGAATAAGAAGATATGTGATCGTCAGGCTTTGGTCAGCTTACTTGCTTACTTCTGGCAGGCCTCACCAAAATTTCTCTAATGATTAACTAACTTGGGACCAGAATTTTTCAGACATGACTTACCTCTAGAAGAGTGTAGATTGACACAAAGAAAATCACTTCCAATAATGATTAAAAAGAAATAACAAATTTCTAAGGAGTTTCACTTCCAATAATGTTTTTCATATCATGCTGCTTTAATTTTTAAAGAATCCAGAACGAATCTGTATTAAGCTTTAGTCATTAGGAAAACAAGCAAGGAAAAACTATCTCGATCAATAAATATAATTGTAAAATGTCATTTAAAGCATATTGATGCCCAGTATACAATATAATTGGATCAAAATTAGGGCAAGAAAAAAATTACTTGAAAAACTAATCTCTTTTGTCGCCTATCAGGCAATGGAAATTCAATTTTCCGATCAAGTCTTCCTGGACGGATAAGTGCAGGATCTAGAGTATCAGCTCGATTGGTTGCCATTATGACCTTCACATTGACTGTTTGATCGAATCCATCCATCTGCAGTAGAATTTTAAACATCAAACCGCTGAAGGCACAAAAAAGTAATTGGGCTAAGAAAATAAGTTAAACATGAAGGACTAACGCATGATCAAGAAATAAGCATGACAGGTAACTTGAATTGTTCCAAATGTATGCTTTTCTAGCACAATAGAAACACCACCCAAAATCTTTAGCAATTAAAGACTAACCTGCCAATGATATAAGGTCAAACTTAGAGTTTGATAATTTATCAGAAATGAAACATGATTTGAGATTTCAATAATGTTTATTTTGTTTAGCAATATGGTAGTACCATAGGGAGTACCCAAAAAAAAAAAGAGTGATAGTATCAATGGTTAGATGAGGATTAGTGAGATGAAATAGAGAGAAGAATACTCTGTTCACAGCATTAAAATTCAACTTTTAGTGTTATAATTTTTCTTGACTTCAAAAAAAAACCCTAACAACGATATCAATCATCTTTCTTCTTCAAATGGCTAAAACTTTCAAATGCTGTTACTAGTTAATTCCAGTAATATCATTCTGCTTGACTTTAAAAAAAACTTTCAAAGGTGATATCAATCAACTTTCTTCAAACAACTAACTTCTAGCCCAGAGAATTGATAAAAATTTACATCTTGCACCCGAAAAATTACCTGATTCAATAGTTCCATAAGTATTCGCTGAACTTCCCTGTCAGCTCCAGTTTGTGCATCAAAACGTGCTGTAGCAATAGCATCAACCTCATCAATGAATATAATTGCTGGAGCATTTTCTTTTGCGAGGCGGAAGACATCCCTAACCATTCTTGGACCCTAAACAAGTAAAGAGATATCTATCTCATGAACACAGGCATAAGCAAACTCCAGCATAAAAAATCATTGAACAAGAAAAGTCAAAATCATTGTAGAGGTTTCTTTTGGAATTGCACGGAGTACAGAACTAAAACATACCTCACCCAAATACTTCTGAACAAACTCAGACCCAACAACTCTAATAAAAGCAGCAGTTGTATGATGGGCTACAGCCTTGGCAAGCATGGTTTTACCCGTCCCTGGAGGGCCATACAAAAGCACACCTCTCGGAGGATCTATACCGATCTGCTTGTATAACTCATGATGTGTCAAAGGTAATTCAACAGCTTCCCGAATTTCCTGCTTCTGAGTATCATAGCCTCCAATATCCTGGATAAGAAAAGAGAAAATCACAAAGCAGAAAATAACATGTTCTGGAAGTAGACAGGCAATGCTAATTGAACAAAACAATGGAATAACATGTATAGTTTACATGTATGCATGTGCATATATCACAATGATTTTGCATCAAACAAATCAAACCTTCAAGAGAGTAAACATCTTGTGACCTAAATATACTCCCATACTATAAATTCAGGCTAAAATAGGGAAAAAATATTTTCAGAACCTATTCAAGAACTGCTGAACATAAGGCCTGATTCTATTCAGCGATCACGAAAGCGCATCATCAGAACCAAAGTAAATAACTAAACCCTAATATTCCCTCAGGTCCTATTAAGAAGCAACTAGCAAAGATGAACATTCAGGCTGAAAGGGGAAATAATATCTTCTCCAAACCCTAATCAAGAAGTGCTGAAAAAGGATCCTAATTCGATCAAGACTGACAAAAGCTCATTCTCAGAACCAAAGCTAACGTTACCTCAACTCCTGACCTAAGACACCCGACGAGAAGAATATCACGCTCAAAACCAAAGGTTTATCTAATCTTTTATTAAACCATAGTCAAGAATCGTCGAGCAACTTGTGACCTGATTCTTGCCCACGAAAATGAGAAGTTCCAAGAAACCCTACAGTGTCTCCAAACCAGCAAAGAAGCGAGACGGCGTTCCGATTTCAAGAAAAAGGAATGTTCGTGGTGCAGAAGTTAGGGGTGCAGGGACGAGTCTAGGGTTTCTTGATAACAGACGTTGTAGGTGACGTCGGGCTTCTCAGACTGGCTGAGGAGGGAGATGCTACTGTCGGCCTCGGGTGGGAGGACGTCGACGAGGGCGTTGGAGTGGCGGTGGAGGGCGACAGAGGCCGAGGGTTTGAGGAGCTCGCGGTTGATGGTGCTGAGGATCCGGACATAGTAGTTGGAGCCGGTGGTGGAGCCGACGATGGCGTTGTTCTGGTCGACCATCTCCATGAACTGTCCGATGACGAGCGGCACCGACTGGATCCGCTTCACCTCCTCCTGGGCGCGGAGGTGCTCGCGCTTCAGGTTCTTTAGCTCGTCCTTCACGTACTCCTCCTGGATCTCGATGAACTCCAGCTGCCGCTGCAGGGACTTGAGGCGCCCATAGAGGTCGTCATCCTCGTCGCCAGGGAGGGAGGATGAGGGACTCGCGGAGGCGGCGATGCTCGCTGGTGGGGCGGCCGGGGAGGGCTTCGCGTCCACAGTCATGGCCGCCATCAGAGACAGCTTCGACGAGAGGCTCTTCCGATGGAACCGAAACGAAAGAAAGGGCCCTCCGAGATAAGGATCGAGTTCGGCATCAATTAATAAAAGCGGGACCGAGTTAGTGACTCAACTCACTCGCCGAACCGATTCTCGTCGGCAACCCGGACACTTAATCAACGACGCACGTGCAAAGCACGTGATTCGATAGGAAACTTCGTCGCCATCCACTCGAGGCAGATGCACCCGACATTCTTATCATAGATTAAGGCGGATTTCGGATTCGAACGAGCAATTGCTCCAAAATCCGCATCGCACTATCATAATTCGTACGGTTAGCTTCTACTTGAAACATCTGAACACCGGTGGTCGAGAGAAGGCACGAGGAAGACGATCAAAGAGAGCAGATTATTATGCCCGATACAGCAAACTGAAACCTGATGGGTCTGCAATCTAATACATAATGACGGGACAGAGAGAAAGCAAACAGTCCTCCGTTACAGAAACAAAACTAAGCACCACACAAGCCAAGCCAAGACTTGGTCCTAAGTTATCAGTCGGCTTTCTTGCTCTCTGGGCCTTTGGGTTCCGTTGGCTGCTCCGCCGCTACTCTGGCTCGCTTGTCCTCCGCCATTTTGGCGGAGATTTCATCCCTCTCCTTGAAGTAATTCTCGAATGCACTAGGAAGGAACTTTGGGATCAAGAAGACGAAGAGGTTGATGGAGAAGTACAACATATTAGCTATCGCCAGCGACCTGCCGAACCACGTCCAAGCCACGTCCTGAAGACAACATAAACAGTCGAACATATTCTATCAGCTTCGCTACCTTTAGGTGAGATCGCAATAGGAAGGATAGCAGATGTCTTACGTTGACCGACGCGTTGGCCTGAAGCCGCTTGTTGAACCAGACGTCGTAAACCCAGTCGACGAGCACAAAAACCCTCCTCACCGTGTACAGCAGCGTAACCACTGCTCGAACGGGCGGGGAGAAGATGGCCATACCGTTGATTATGTTCTCCGTCAAGATCTGGCAGGAGAGAAGGAAGAGATGCGGCGTGGCCGACCTCACCGAATGGTCGTCCCCGCGGGCGAAACCCCCGAGCACGAACGCCAGCGGCAGGAACAGCCCCACCGTCGTCCCCACCACCACGTAGGCCCGGAACGCTCGGCTGCCCCGGAACAGCTCCCGCCCCCCGCCGCCGCTTGCCCCAGAGCCGGTGGAGGGGAAGGCGAGGCGCGAGAGGGCGATGACGTAGAAGGTGGAGAAAGCGGGGAAGATGAGGTCGAGCAGGGGGACGAGGCCGCTGGCGGAGAAAACCATGATGAAGGCCACCAGTTGGAGCTCGATCACCCTCAGGGAGCCCATCACCCCGCCCATGACCGTGGGATCCTGGCGCTTGCTGGTGGTGACCAGCGGCGCAAGCGCCACATCGTGATCGGAGCGCGGTCCGACGGCAAGAGAGAGGCCGGACATCGTTGCTTTGGGTTCCTTCTCGGCTGGTGTTCCGATGATTGATGAGAGCAGGGAAGAGACGACATGTTCCCATTTCCTGCATGCTTTGCATGGTCATGCATTGCCTCGCTGCTTGCCACGTTCGGACGGCGGTTACGAGAGCGACGGCAGTTGCGACACATGGCAATGACAGAGAGCGTGGGATTAGGCGGCAGACTGGACTCCGACCCTGTCAACGTTATACCGAGGAAAGAGAGAGAACGTTGGATTGCGGTGTACGTGGGCGCATTTTAGGCGCAGTGCAGTTCCTCATTGTAAGTTGTTTTGCAGCAAATCCTACCTCATTGCAGCTTTATTTCTCTGCCCGGCCCAATTGGGGGAGGAAATTAAGCCCAATTTAGGGTCATGAGCAGCCCACGACAAGTCGATCACTGGTGCGCTACAAAGAACATCGATCTCAATTAGGTTCCCTGGAGGGGGGAGCGATTCCCACATGGTATGAAGCCCGGTGTCCTTGTTCGTGATACGGATCGCATGATCGAGAGGTGGTACTCATAGGAGTTCTTATGCAGTAGAATTTGGTCTCTTCCAAGGGAAATTTGTGGCATTTTTGGATGGCAGCTACCTCCAGTTCTGATACGTTTTGCTCCAGGCAGCAGATGAGATTCTGTGGGTGAGATCATCTGAACCATATCGCATTCCTTATCAATGATTTCCTTTGCACTTCCAAGGGAGAAATCCAGAGAGGATTTCCGGGGTTTTTGCGAGGTATCAGCATCTATTAAGAAGGTGTCGATTTCAATTATGCTTGTGGATGATTATTTTCTGAAAATAATGCTGGTTTTTCAATGTCTCAGTGTAGTTGGTTAAGATTCAAGAAATTGACATAGTTGTTGCTTGTGTGGTCTGTGACCTTCAGGATCAAAAAGAGATCCTTGCGTAGAACCCTTTTGGTGCTGTAAAAAGGGGACCTAAAATAACAAAACTAGAAGGCAGATGATCTTTTATTCATCATTTGCTATGATTGCACAATAATAAGGTTTGCGATAACAGCTAAAGATCAAAGAAAGAAAGGACCTGAATTCTGAATATTTATGCCCAAGGGAAGAAGTTAAAGCTTTTAGTTGATCCAACTATAGGTCTGCAATAGAGATGGTACAACATGCGGATTCTAATGGAGCTATCAGATAGGGCAATTTCCAAAATCCATGTCAGTTGTGCCCTGAATTCAACTTGCACCAGGATAACCCACTGTCAATTTGAAAAACAATCAAATTGTAAGATTAGTTTCCATTTTTGGGAATTCATCATATCTTGAATTTTGCAATTTGTTCTATTTTCTGTTTAGGGTTCTCTTTTGCAGTCCATGAGTACTAGGAACTCTAGGGTTATATATATGAGAAATCTTATCGTTTTCATCTATTCTCCATGGTCCATATCAAGGTTTGGCATACTAAAGCATACCACTCGGTACGAGCGATACATACCGATCTGACAGAAGATTGGTACAGGCGGTACATCAGTACACTCTAGTGTACCATGTGTTGGTACGCTCGATATAGCTCAGTACGTACCGTACCGACAGCTAGTTGGTACATTGGTATGGACTGGTAATGCATACCATGGTCCATACCATAACTCATCCCATTCTTCACTTGTGCATGTAGCTTAGGTGTATTCCGTATTTATAATCCGTAGACTTGGATTACTAATCCTAAGTTCATGAAAAAGTTCAGTTGTTCTTGACAGTCATACAAGAGCTGCAAGTAAACGCCCAAGGAAAATGGACACAATGGACATAACACCCAACAAATAGTTTTGAATAGCATTGGAATGCAGATCTGTCTTGAGCTTATTATATTATTTAAGAACAACGAATCCATCTGTCCTATATTACCAAATCACTAAAAGGAAAATTTCTCAGAAACTCCTTATCAATCTGGAGAACTGCTGCCAGAAGTAGTGAAGGAAGAAGCAACAGTTGTTGTAGTCCTACTTGCAGTCGAAGTGAAGCACTAATAGACACATTGTCGACCAGGGGACCACATATCACGTGATCACTAGTTTCACCTCCCTGTATGTTCATAAAACTGATAGAAGTAAGATTGATTTCTGCCCTGAAACCCAGTGAGAACTTCTTGCTGTATCCTGTGCCATTGCTTGGTAAAGTGAAGTTTTGGCTTGTTGGACCTGCTTGGACTCCCAAAATAAGTTCTCCAGTGCATGAATTAATAGGAACTCCCATGACAAACTCCAAACGGTATGAAGATCCTTCTTTTAGCAAAAGAATGGTTCGGATCGCTCCAATAGTGGAGACGATTTCCACCGCAGCATTACCTTCTGGGACCAGGTAATGCTTCGAGTCGACATACTTTACTGCCCCAAATACAGCCCATTCAAATAGAGGGGTATTCGTAAGATCTTCAGTTGGTTCTAGTAAAATTCCTTCAGATGAGTTCTTTAAGAAAATTGGTCCATCCTCAAAGCCCCCATTTACAAACTTGTCGGCTGCAATTTCCATCACAAGAACCGAGTAAGGAAAATTTGAAGTGATACAGTTTCTGCCACAAAAAATAGATTACCAAAATAAATAGCCTTTTACATCATAGAATTAGGGTATCTTAATATTTTTCTTAGAAATGGGTCAAACTTGGTTCAAGATCAGGTAGCAAGGCTATTCATGAGTTTGATCTGAGCTCATGAGTTAATTTATCTTGCCAATTTTGATGTGTTGCACCAATTCAATACCTCCAGGATAAAAACAGTGCTTAGATATAGCAGATGCCTCTGCACTCAATGGAGATAGCTAGAAAACTAGTGTAGTTTCTTTATGAGCTTTTAGTGTCATTTACGTCTGCTCATATATATATATATATATA